>JAFVLL020044212.1:0-52384 GCA_021397915.2 Tor tambroides | reverse complement strand
CGTTTGCACGTACCAACAATATAGTAGTTTAAATATGATTTAAAAAAAAAAAAAATAGAAATGGAAAAATATCTAAATTATGTTTAACATAATAATAGTTGCCATAAGTAGACTTATTTGTTATTCACTACTAAACATTAATTTAATTTGATTTAATTTAATTAATTTTAATTTTAATTTTAATTTTATTAATTTAATTTAATTTTTTATTTTATTTTATTTTATTTTAACATACCAACAATATAGTAGTTTAAATATGATTTTTAAAAAATAAAAAAATAGAAATGGAAAAATATCTAAATTATGTTTAACATAATAATAGTTGCCATAAGAAGACTTATTTGTTATTCACTACTAAACATTAATTTAATTTGATTTAATTTAATTAATTTTAATTTTATTAATTTTATTTTATTTTTTATTTTATTTTATTTTAACATACCAACAATATAGTAGTTTAAATATGATTTGAATGAAAAAATAAATTAAATTAATTGGTTCATGATATAGAAATGTAAAACTGTCCCAGTATATGAAATGTCTGAATAATAATAATAATAATAATAATAATAATTTATTATTATTATTATTATTATTATTATTATTATTATTATTCAGACTGACTCATTCACTATTAAATATTCTTCACTATTTGCATTGGTTTATTAAGTATTTTGTCTTATTAATTATGCTAAATATTTAGCCACTAATAAATTATACTCTTAGTTCTTATAAATAACTTAGTTAATAATAAAATTCTGCAGATTTTACTCTTAAAACTAGTACAGAAAATGTGGAAAAAGTCCACCAATTCTGTCCATGCCAGTCATGACAAGTTATTTTTTTATCCATATAAATGTTGTTCTATAAATATGGCAGTTTACGTGAGGTCATGTCGGACAACTTTAGGTTTTAGTTAAAGACAAGAAGTGCTGATTAAGTTGGCTCTATTTTCAGATGTTTGTAGGTGTAATTTTAGTTCTTGTGATCAGGCTGCAGGGTTTGACCCAAATAGGCCACACTGTCGACTCCCAGGTGTGGGCAGCTAAAAACTTCCTGCAACTCTTTGGCTCTATGATGTGGACCTTTATGAGGGAAACCGAACTGCTTTAGCAGCTTTTGTGTTTTTGTAAGTGGGTCGTCCGGTGCTCTAGTGTACTCCGGTGCTGCAGGCTCTCTTCATTAGCGATGGGGTGGTGTCAGAGGGCCCAGGTAATGCGTTCCCACGGTGCTCGGCGAAGGGGACGGTCATTAATCAGCGGGACACGGCACCGGAGCCGAGCACATCATTAGGCCCTGAAACTCCACGGGATGCGGGGGTCACACTCCCCTGACCCTGCATCAATAAGGCCGGGGAGGGAGACTTAAAGGAGGGTATAACTCTGGGTAATGCTAGGGTGGGCCAAACAGAGGAGGGAAGCAGAAAAAGAGGCTGTGTGGTTATTATTGACCAAGATCTATTTGTTTAGCATCGGTCGAGGCCAGAGTTACTCCCCTTTAAGCATCGATGTGAAGCCCTCAGAGTTAAATGACTGTATTATGTAGCTTAAAGAGATGCCAAACCAAAAACCTTTTGACAGTTTCTATTATCAACCCATTTTTCTACCTTCTAGAAGCCAGAATGCTGCACAAAGCAATCAGCCAATCTGGACAATATTTGATGTGTATTAAATGTCTATCTTCTCTGTTTCTTTCAGATCTTGGTGAACTCCATTACCCAGCCTGCACTGCTGTATGAGAACGTGGTGGTGGGCGAAGGGAACCCAATTTTGAAGGACATGCTGTTCAGTCCTGACCACCAATACATCTACACGCTCACAGATAAAGAGGTAAGACTTCAGGGAGTGTGCTGTTTGACATTGATGGTCGACGGCTTTTATTTGGCTAGAATGTTCTGAGGAGCCCGACGGACAAACAGTGTGGTTTAGTCACGCACCTGAGTCCCCAAAGATTCCAAATAAAGAGGAAAGCACACATACACAGAATGAATTTTTTTTTCAAACATTTGATTGAAATGGCAAGAATTGAAATATGAGATTTGAACTTCATAGAAGCTGTTGTTTGCCTTGATTTTTTGCATTTATGCATTTGGTGTACACTTTTATCCAGAGTGGATTATGTTGCATTTTTAAGGTTTACATTTCAGTTCACGGATTCCCTGGGAATTAAACCCACGGCTTTGGAGTTGCAAGCACCATTCTGTACTGTTTGGGATACCAGAAATACCTACAAGGGCACTTTTTGTGGCCTTTGCCATCTGGTCCAACTTATCCTTTTCATTTTTATATGTTTTATTTTAAAATGAGATTAAAAAAATTATATTTAACAAAAATAGGAAAAAACGACTGGTTGTAAAAATATAATTATTTACGATTTAATTTAATTTATTATGTTATTACAATTTATTATATTATTATATTTTACTTTTAAACAAGATATAGGCTTTTGCCATCTGGTCAAAATTATTCTTTTCATTTTTATAGGTTTTATTTTGAAATAAGATAAAAAAAGGAATATTTAAAAAATGTTTGAGAAAAAACTAATGGTTGTAAAAATATAAATTTTTTATATTTAATTTAATTTGTCATGTTTTTACAATTTATTATATTATTATACTTTACTTTTAAACAAAATATAGGCTTTTGCCGTCTGGTCCAACTTATCCTTTTCATTTTTATGGCCTGGTTTCACAGACAGGGCTTAGACTAAGCCAGGATTAGATCATAGTTCAATTATCACATTTTAGTAATTTTTATAAACGTGCTTGGAGAAAACAAAGGCACTGATATATTTTAAGGTCAGTCAGTGCATGTTTCCTTCAGTTGAAACAGCTAAGACTTACATTTTAGTCTGGGACTAGGCTTAAGCCTTGTCTGTGAAACTGGGGGTATAAGTTTTATTTTAAAATAAGATTAAAAAAGTAATATTTAAAAGAAATGTTTGGGAAAAAACTAATGGTTGTAAAAATATAATTTTATTTGTATTTAATTTAATGTATTATGTTATTATGATTTATTATATTATTATATTTTACTTTTAAACAAAATATAGGTTTAAAAAAAAATAGAATTAGCATATATTTTGTCTAAAGAAAATGAAGCCTATTTTTACAGCCTTTTTTATTATGTTGGGCATTTATTATTGTTGTTGTTTTTATTATTATTATTATTATTATTATTATTATAACTGTCCCAACATTATTGCACTAAGCAAATTTTCCACCCAAAATTCTCATTAGAATGTTACTGTAATTAATAATAATAATAATAATAATAATAATCTTGTTACTCTACAGTGTGTATCTGGCCCAACTCAATTATTTTTTTTAAATAAGTTGATTTTGATATGTTTTGTACAGAAATCTATATGTGACCCTGGACCACAAAACCAGTCTTAAGTCGCTGGGGTATATTTGAAGCAATAGCCAAAAGTACATTGTATGTGTCAAAATTATCCATTTTTCATTCATGCCAAAAATCATTAGGACATTAAGTAAAGATCATGTTCTATGAAGATATTTTGTAAATTTCCTACTGTAAATATATCAAAACTTCATTTTTGATTAATAATATGCATTGCTAAGAACTTCATTTGGACAACTTTAAAGGTGATTTTGTCATTATTTAGATTTTTTTTTTTTGCATTCTCACATTCCAGATTTTCAAATAGTTGTATCTCGGACAAATATTGTCCGATCCTAACAAACCATACATCAAAGCTTATTTATTCAGTTTTCAGATGATGTATAAATTAAAAAAAAAAACTGACCCTTAAGACTGGTTTTCTGGCCCAGGTTCACATATGTAGGCACAATGTACTATATATTTATTTTCAAACTAATTTCAAACAATTAAAAATATGCCTTAATTAAAAGATTTTTAAGATGATGAGAAACAAACTTTTGACTGATAGTATATACAATAGCTGTGTTGGACTACACTTGTGTGAATGTATGAATATTGACAATGGTGCTCTATTATTACAAAGAAAAGCTGTGCAGGTTGTGTATTATTCAATGTGCTGTTTCTTTATTCTGCACGGATTCACATGGTGTATTAGACTGTGTGCGTGTGTGTGTGTGAGCACATGTGAAAAAGAGAGAGCCGGAACATCTCCTGATTGTCTGCATGTGATATTCGACACTGTGTCAGCCCCCTTCCCACTTTTCCACACACATACACACAAGCCGCGGCGCCTCTGGTAATTCACCACTTATCAGAGAAAATTGAGGAAGGGCTTCTCTGATCTTTTCTGATGGAAAAGAAAGCGTCCAAACCCCCGTCACTCTCACCATCCCCCTTTTCACTCAGACCGAGGGCTGGAGCATTCTCTCTCTCCTCTTTTTCTCCTTCCGTCTCGCTCCTTCCTTTGTTTTCCTCCCGCCTTTTTCTTTGTGCTTTCATGTTCTCCTCACTAAGGGCTGATTGGAGTGCTTCCTGTCTTCCTCTCATTAAAGGGCATTTCCTTCATCACGTAACCCCATTCACTCTCCGCTAGCCCATACCGCCTCTGATTAGAGCGCCTCGCCGCTCAAAAAAAGACCTTAAACCGCGATCAAATCCGAACCCGGAGCATTTATTCTGCCGTTTAATGTCAGAGATTAAGAGGAAATACATGTGGCAGAATCACTGCAAACATTTGAATAATTTAACATGTTATTTTCAGATGCTCCTGCTGAGAAAACTACATAAGAGAGCTTTTAAAGTGGAAATAGTGAGAAACCCTCATGGAAGTTCACGCTGATGCAATGTAGATGCCACTCCGGACATAGTTTGCCCTATTGCCCTTAGGTATTCATGGTAAACCAGATGAGAGAAGAATTTAATCACCCTCACAGTGATTGATATGTGAAACACACCTGCTGTCTACGACACAAGTGTTGTGCATTATGAAGATATTTGTGTGCATTATAAAGCAATTCTTAACTGCCTTGATGAATCACTGAATGCCTGTTACAAACAAGTTTGAATCAGTTTTCACCCCAAAAATGAGAATGAAAAATAAGACATTTGACTATATTTTGTATAAATAATGTTTGTTTGTTTATTTATTAGTTTGTTTATTTTTTTGTTGTGAATTGAATTAAGCATATTTATTTATAATTATTAAAAAAGCATTATTGCAGTATTCTCATTACCATAATGCAATAAAAATCATGTTACTGTAATACAAAAGTCCTTATTACTTGTGTGAAAATAATTATTTTAATACTTAAAATATTTGTATATCATGGTAATATTTGTTTCTACAGTCTTTATGATGATTTCTAAGGAAAAAAATCTAAAAATTATACATTAAAAATGAATAAATATTAAAAATAAACTAAAACATAAAACATTTGAATGAATTACAGTACATAAGTTATTTTTTTACTATTAATTGCATTGATGCCACAGTGCAAACACCTTTAAAATATGCATTTAATATACAAATATATATTAAAATAGGGTTAAACATTACCTCTATTATACACGTTGTAATCATATTTTGTCATAAGTAATTGAAGCTACAGTTGAAATATATTAATAATACTTATCTATTCATGGCTACACCTTTAAAAAAGTCTAATGCATTATGAATGGATTGAGTTATGCTCTTTAACGATGGAGTCATGAATAAATAAGTATTATAATGTATTATAACGGCTTTCATTTATTTACAAGAACATGCAACTTATTTTAAGGCTGTTATGGATGCAATAAGAATACATTTACAATACATTATGTATACAGGCTTCATTGTAAGTGTTGCTCAATATTCATTTCCCAATAGCTGCTTTTTGGTGAACAAGATCTCTCTAGCTCAAGTGGCACATAGAAGAGTTCAAATGTACACCAGAGGTAAACAGACAAGGAGAAAACGTCCAGTCATATGACAGCTGACCTCGAATCGCTCTGTAATTTACAAACCAAGCCCAACCTCTGACCTTTAACCTCACCGGGACCCTTAGATGTAAGATCCAGAGTTGTTTTACAGGAGAGATTTAGACTCTGAATGAAGGAGCCATACTGGCAGTGTTAGATGATTTTGTCTTTCCTTTGAATTTGTTTACTGTAATGGTTCCCAGTACACACACCTACTTAGACATACAAAAACAGGTTAGCTGCGCCAACACTGCGATCCATCAACACTGGACGATAATTGTTTTTAATGTATCCACGTCTTCAGATGGAAAATGTTCTGTAATTGGTATAGATGGTTTCTGTATGAGTGCCTCTGATACGGGCGGCGTGTAGATTGCATGTTGAGAGGGCGGGCTTGATAACCCTTCAACACATTAACTTACCGCGAGGAGCGTTAGGCTAACGTTCTTTAAATGGAGCCGTGTGTATTCGCTCTGCGCTCGGACTGATATTGATTTAAGTGCAGCTGTAAATGGCTTTGTTGGGAAAGAAGGTTTTATGGAGGAAGAATGTTTGAACTATTACACAAACGAGGGGGAGGAAGTGCTTCTCTCACAGGAAGTTGTGTACATAGGACTAGCGGTGGCCACACAGAGCGATGAACCGTCTCTCTGGAGGTTGAGAGGCATTGTAATGGAGATGAGAGCGGTGTTGCTGTGGTCGGCTTGTGGCTGAGAATGGAAAACCCTGAAGGTCAGATCATAGCCATGCATGGAAGGAAAGCAGACAGATAGGCTTTGATTTCTTTTGGTTATTTACTTTCTTAATACATTGTCCTGGTTTCTTTATGCAGAGCTGGTCAGTGCATGTTAGTCTAAAGAAAAAAATGTTTGATTTTTTTCCCCTTTCTGAAGTAGCTATGAAGTTTCTATGCAGTTGCAAAGGCTTTCTGAGTGCCTTTTAACATGTTGCTAACAGTGTTGTTATTATTATTAGCTAAAACTAGTTGTATTGTTTGTTTTTTTTTGAAATTTAAATTTAGCTGAAAAAAACATTAATATTAGATTAAATACTAGTAGTAAAAAGTAGTAAAATTACCAAAAACTAAAACTGAAATTAAAAGTAAATTAAAATTTATATAGAAATGTTTATATAGAATAATAAAAGTGACAAAAATGCATAAAATTATCAAAACTAAAATTAAAATGAAAACCGAAAATCTAAAAAATTAAGCTATTCAAAATAAAAAAAGATATCTATAGTATTCTGGCCTAAAATAGAGACCCAAGACATATCTACAGTGTGAAGGCAAACTATACTTTGAGTTTTTTATGAGTACGTGAGGGTCTGCATGCAGTGCGAGTGTCACGACTTTCGTCCAGTTTGTATGCGCAGGTCACACATGCGCATTGACTTGGTTTTGCACTATTCAGTTGTTCTACAAGGTGGAAGCACTGGCCATTCTTTCACAATAGAAAAATAAACTAAAGGGATGGAACAACAAAAACAACAAAATAATGGAGACTGCAACAAAAAGACATTTTTATCAGTCATAACTTCTGGAGAAAAATAGAGCAGACACTAGACAAAGATGAAGCTTTCTAGTGTGGATGCATCGACTGGCTGAGTTTGCACGTTTGACTGTACGTATACGCTAGCGTATAGGTAAAAAACTAAAGTATATGAGATTTGTTTGATTTGTTTTATCATCCGCCTCATGAAGTTTATCACTCATTGCTTAGAAAGTAGTAGCAAGCTTTTCCTCAACAGACCACATGATTTGAGGTATATTTCATCTATATAAATCAATTGGTGTGGAACAAGCTCCGACGTAGCAATACAAAGGGTTTCTTGCTGGAAAAAAGGAGTTTAAACTGGTTTGCTGGATTCAGCTGGTCTCCCAGTGTGGTTAATGCCCTTTTAGGCTGGTTTAGCTGGGCATCAAGGCTGGAAGAGCAGCTAGAACAGGAGAAAAACCAATAAAATCAGCTCAGACTGGTTTAAACAGGTTTTATCAGCAGGCTATAAGCTTTTATTACTAAATAATCAATATCGTAGTCCAGTTCTCGCAATTAAATCAAAGCCTGATGGGTAAAATCAAGCCCCATTCTGCATTATTTCCCACATACTATATTACATTATGTTATGCAAGTAAAATGTGTCACAATTGCCATTGTAATTACCATCTTAAAGTGCAAGTGTGTTGAAATGCATGCTGGTTTATTGTGTCCACCTGCAGTGCTTCATCGTGCAGGTTTGGACGAGCTGAATGAGTTTCACAGGCCGCTCTCTCTCTGTCTGTAGCTGCTGCACACCCAGACCCAGAGGACCGAGAGAAAGAGAGAAGTGGAAATTAATTGGTTTGAAGCAATTTGTTCTGTCGTCTTTCCTTCATCTATCTCTTTTCTTTTCTTTCTCCCCTCTCTTTTAAGTGGTCATCCTCCTATGGAGGAAGGAGTCAATGGGAGAGGTGCCCCAGGGGTCATTTTCTTTCAAATAGCGGGTCCTCTCTCTCCCTCTCGCTCCGTCTGGCTGAGATATTGCCGACTCTTTGAGAACTGACAGCGGTCGTGGGAGATAGATTGTGATTGGATCACTCCGGCTTCCTTAAAGCCATCTTTCATTAATTTTTCTCTCCCCACATTCACTTCTTTCCCTGTTTATCGTAATCTGAGGCATCTCGCCATCTCTCTTGTCAACAGCACCGGCTAACAAGCCTTCGTCGCCGTCGCTCTAGCCTGATTCACGCATTTTTTTTCTCCAGGTTTTATTATGTTTGAGGAGGTGGACGGCCGACGACCGGCGTTCTCTCATGAAAGACAGAGACGTTATTGTTCCCCTTTGAATCTAGTGAGCAGAAATTTTCAAGACAATCCGTAAACACAATCACACCGTAATCCAGCGTTCCGATCCGCCCCACATTTTAATATGTTGGCTTCCGTACCACAGGCTTACAGAGATATCACACTGCATTAGAGAAGAGACCAGGACCCTAATGTTCAGTGATATTGCTGTTTCTTCCCCCCGTTTCTTGCTGATCTTGAGGAAGATGCGTTGTATGTCGTCCACGTCCGTCTCCCCTTTTGCTCCTTACGTTTTTTTTTCCATTTGTATCTCTTCATTGGATAATAGAAACGGCAGGCGGAGGCGCATGTTGTGCCTCAAACATCAAAAACTCCATTTCGTTGGTTTGACAGAACAATTTTCCATTTCCCATATTCACACCCACTTAATTAAAAGTTGCTGATAGCCCCGGCATCTCTTTCCGCCGCTCTGGGGTCTCCGGGAAGACATAAAGCTGTCCCGTACTAAGCGAGAAGAAACTTCGATTAGCGTTAGCTTGATTTAAACAGCGCTCACTGCCGTTCGGACGATAAAGTTTACAACGTTTATCTGAGGCTGGGAGCAATTTCTGAAAAAAAGTCCATCCGTGGATTTGTCAGTTTGGTATATTGCTCATGTAGTTTGGGGAGATATTGTTTATGCGTTTTGGGTGACTCATGAAACCTGTCAAGAATGTGTCCGGCTCATGTTTTACATCAAATTGAAAGGAAAGAAATATGAAATTATATTTGGCTTCGAGAAAATGAATTGGCTTAGTTTTTTTTGTTCGATGTGTGACATTGTTTTTATAATGAAGTGCATTCGCTCTCAAAAATCTCATCATCGTAATGCAAAAAAAAAATCTCATTTTCATTACTATAATGCAGAAGAATATATGCTGTAAATACTACACTATTGCTTCTGTTGTCCTCATTTGTAAGTCGCTTTGGATAAAAGTGTCTGATAAATGTAAATATAGTATTTATTTATTTAAAAAAATTTTAAATGCATGTTTTGGTATGAAATACAATTTGGATTTGTTTCCATGAGATTGACTCATACACCCAACTTTCAACAGCGGCACTTGGCTCCATATTCAAGTATAATGCCCAGTGTGTTTCTGGTGTGGGAGCGTATGTGGGTTTGAAAGCATGTGTGTATATTTGTACATGCGTATCACTCCCTCTGTTAGAAGTGTTTGATCATAGCGACAGTGCTTGTATTGTTTCCTCACATAGCTGCACCTCATGGCCTCTTTGTAGCACAGTACAGTAAGGAAACTCTACACGGCTCTCTCGCTCTCTGAAGGTCAGTGTTCTTCTGTATTGCTCTATCAGAGAGCCGAGAGGAAGTATCAGCTGTCTGTAATCTGATTTGTGTGGCGGATGTCTTAATATAGGCAACGTGACAAGACGGAAGGAGAAACTGCCAGCTCTTCAGATCAAATGTATGTGTGTGTGTTGAGGTAGTTGTGAATGTATATGCTAGCCATCACATGTTTAGACACTAATAACATTTTAATCTGAAAGTTTATGCTTAAATGCTTGACATAAATTTTATAGACTAATATAAATAGTGATGACATTAATTGCTTAAAAATGTCAAGTTTTTGTCATATATATATATACATACATACTGTATGCATTAAGCAATTCATGTCATCACAAATTATATTAGTCTGTAAAATTAATGTTTATATTATATTATATTATATTATAATGTATATAAAACCTTTAAGGCATATAAAACTATATAAATATGACAATAAATAATACATGAATAAAAGTATAGAATAAAAGCCAGATGTTTTCTACTTTTAATGTATCCAAACAGCCATAGAAAATGGTAGATTTTGTGAAAATCAAGAATTTATTCCAAAAATTATTTGACATTAAATTGAGTGTTTTTATACTTATTTGCAAATTGCAAGTTAAATGATACATTTTTACATTTTGAATGCTTCATTTTGTCATTAAAATCCAAACTTTTGACACACACACACACACACACACATGCGCACGCACGCACACACACACACACACACACACACACATATATATAAAAATCCTGCTTAAATCAGTCAAAGCTAGTTTTATCTGGTTTTCATCAATTTCAGAATTGAAATTATATATCATTATATATTTACGTTTTTGAATATAGTTTTATTACCTTTTTACACTTTAAAAAATATTTCAAATTATATTCTGTTATATATCAAATATTTATTTATTTCATTATTTTCTTACTGGCCTAGGGAAGTAGTGGCCCAACCATAAAAATGGGTCCTGTGCCCTTTTAACTTATGCAAGACTTTTCTAAACTGTGTAAAATAATAGCATAATAAAGAATGTATATATGTGCTAAAACGTTGACTGGTAAACACAACCACACTTGCTGCAATTAAAATCAAATCACAGTTCACCTCACAGCTGGACAAAGCCATTTATGGCTCATAATTTTCATTCTTTTGTAGTTTGTCCTCTCTGCTAGCCTCCCCCCCCCCCATTCCATCATTTTACAACACTTTATTTGTTCTTTTTTCCCTCTCACCATGATTTTACTGAGGAGATCGTCCAGACGTGACATAGTGACCAAGTGAGCCATTCCAGAGCCCAGATGTTGCCATGGTGATATCCATAAACCATGCACGTTGCACACACACAAAAATCCTTGAATGTGTGCTGGTATTGATAAAGCAGGAGGTTTATTGAGCTCGTAGCTGGAGACTCTACCGACATGTAGCAGTGAGCGTTTGCGTTCTCTGCACCGTGAAGGCCGTTTCTTCTCGCATATTTGCCCTGTGAGAAACGAGGGAGGAATTTCGAGTTTGAATTAGCATTTGACAGACGTTTATTGGAGGTAAAATAACGAGACGGATAAGACGGGAAAATTAAGTGACTGAAATACCAAACATTAATTATGTTTTATTATTTGTTTATCACGTTAACAGGCGGTTGCTTTATATAACCCGGGCAAAAGCTGCAATTTAAAACTAATTATAGAGTAATTTAAGTATGGAACCAAAATTGATCTTAAACTATGAGCTGTAGATTATATCTGTGTCTAAGTCGGTGACAAATATGATGGCAGGTCTTTAGCGGCAGTGACGTACGGTTCATTCAGAGGGGGCGGAGTCTGAATGTCAGCACACTGTGCTAATTAGACATACTGTTGATTATACTGTTGAGTCAGTGCCTTGGAAAGTATGTCTGATGTAATAAAACAATTCTTTTGATGGACTTTATTAATGAAAACAGTAGAGAGAGAACAGGAAGTCGTCAGACAGAGAGATAGTATTTATAAATGACAGAAGAAAGTGCAAACATGAGCCATGTTTTCTACTTTTAATGTATCCAAACAGCCATAGAAAATGATAGATTTTGTGAAAATAAAAAGCTTATTCATAAATTAAAATTTTTTGACATTAAATTGAGTATTTTTCCACTTCTTTGCAAATTGCAAGTTAAATGATACATTTTTAATACTTCCTTTTGTCATTAAAATCTAAACTTTTGACAAATGAAAAATTCTAAGAGCACAAACATAAATCCTGATCAGTGAAAAAGGATACTATTTATGCTTCTATTTATGTCTTTTGACTTTGAAGCATTTTTTCTGTTTTTTTATTTTATTTCTAAATTTCTATTCTATTCTATTCTATTCTATTCTATTCTATTTTGCTTAATACTTTTTTAAATAAAGTGTTTTTTTAAGAAATGAATTATTTTATTCAGCAAGGATGCAGTAAAGTGAAAGTAAATATATAAAATTAATAATGTCACAGAAGATTTTGATTTTAAATAAATTCTATTTATCAACTTCAAATAATTCTGAAAAAAAAACTTGCCCATTTTGAGAGTGAAAACAATAAGCCACAAAAGGTTGTGTGTCACCATGATCTTACCATGGTAAGGGTTTTCTTAAGCATGTTTCAAAGCCGAAAACCTCTGTGTAACTGTGGTAAAATCACTGTAACATACAGCCTCAAGTTGGCTCATTGTTTTATAAAATATCTGTCCATATCAATATGACTACAGAAACACTCATTTTCAATATATAATTGAATAATGTGTATATAAGTCTAACTGTAGGATGTGTATACAGTAGTTACGAAGCAACAGTAACTTGGCAGATTATTAAATCACTTTTTTCATTTTCACAAAGTATACGTGTAAAATGCCCTCAATGCAATAGCTATGCAAGGTTAGTCTATTCATGGAAACAGGCTATTACATACTATTACATTAAACATCATCACTTACAGCATAATAAATATATAGAACATCCTCCCCCTTCAATAGTTTAATACAATAATTGTACACAAGGTTTACGTGAGCAACAAAATAAGTATTCACAGTCATTTTATCTGGTGAAATGGCAACAACAAAAAATAAATAAAAACGTAAGCAGACAATACAGTTAAAGAGAATAGAAACAAATATAATGACCTGCTGACAAATGGCGACCTTGGCGTATTATTGCATTTTAATTGATTTGCAGTCACAGGTGTAAGTATTTAGACTATATTGGCTTCACACAATAACTAGCAGTTGAGATCTGGTGTTACAGGTGTGTTTCGTCAGTTATTCGGCCACAGATGTTGCATCCCAGGATGCCGTTTATCATCGAAGCGGTGTTCGGGTTGACCCCATCACCCTGACTCAGATTAACCATCGGACATATACCCCACAGGGATTTGATGGGTTTGATGGCGATACATAATTTATGTTGGGTGGGGGAGGCATTCTTTAAGAAATGGAACCTATTTGAGCAGAGCTTTACTTCTGCAGCTGGGCTTAATGCAGCTCTGGAGCAACAAGTACTGTCACCATGTACCAAGAGACAACCTGCAAATGGTTTTGGCTGCATGGAATCTCTTTCTTTCTCTCATTCTCTTTCTTTTTTCTATCCATCCTCTCCCTCTAGGCTGTGTCTGGCTTCCTGGCCATGATCTATGGTTTCATCTGCCATTTCTTCTTTTGCGCGTGGCCAAATGGAAGATAGATGAACCGGGAGGGCTTAGAAGGGGGGCGTTAAAAGAAAGAAAAGGCCTTCTAGTCTAGAAAGTTTGCTCTTTCTAAATTAGGCTGTGTCATTTTGGGGTGGGGGTGGGGCCAAAAGAATGACCTATTCATTTGCCGTGTGTGTTCACGCTTGCTCTCTGAGGTGTGTGTGTTTTGGGGATGAAAAAATAAGCCATCGATCATCACAGCCACCTTTAGAGCATGACCAACTTTTTGGCCCAAATTGCACAGATGGCGCAATTACACACGCTGGGTTTGTCCAAAGCCCACACAGAATAAAGAAAACACACAATCCTCAATTACATCTGCACAAACCTTCTCAGATATTCAGCGATTCAATTCTGACAGGGCTCATGGACGAGGCTTTGAGAACTACAAATGTGTCAGCGATCAGTAGTGGCGCACTAAGTGAAACGTATTTTTAGTTGTCAATTTTTTATTTTTAATATTAATTTTGTCTTTTATTTTAAATTTTTCATTTTTAGTTCTCTCTCTCTCTCTCTCTCTCTCTCTATAATAAATATTTTATTTTCAATTTATTTTATTTTTAATCAGTCTTTTTTAGTTTAATATTATTTTATTTTATTTGTTTTATTTTATTAAACTTTTTTATATTTTGTATTTTATTGTTGCGTCAATCGTTTATTTTTAATATTAAGTTTTATTGTATTTTATGTATTTTGTTTTATTTTAAATTTTTGTATTTTCTATATTTTTATTTTGTTTTACAGTTTTATATATAACTAAATAAAACAATGTATAAAATTTTATAAACATTTTATTTTATGTTTATTTTATTTTTAATCAGTATTTTTTTAGATTTTATTTATTTATTTATTTATTTTCGTTTTATAATTTTTTATTTAAGATTTTTTTTTTTTTTTTACTGTCCTGAAAACAAACATATGTCATTGCAATGGTTTAAGTATGCTTTTATTTTATTTTATTTATTTGTTTGCTTATTTATTTATTAATTTACTTTTTAAATAAGGGATGTCTCTTAACTTATGTGTAGGCCAAGACCCTTCCAGACCAACGACTGAATATTACTCTGCTGTCTCCCTCCTGCTCACTCTGATTGAGATACTTTTCCATTGTGACCTGAATGCCTCGTGCCTCGTTTGCAGATGTTATTTATATTTAATATACCCCTTGCTTCTCCTCCTCCTACTCCTCTTGTAGAGAGATGAATGGTTTCTTTCAGCCGTTTAAATAGAGAGGGATGAGAGCTCTCTCTCTCTCTCTCTCGTATGAATGGCTGCTGTATAATAGTCTCCAGCCCTGACGTTTAAACAAAGTGCAGAGGTAGGACACAATGCTCAACTCTCCGATTGGAAAATTGGCTTAATTGAAATGTTCCAGACACCGAACACTCCCAACCTCAACAAAGAACTACAATCTCTGTTTTTTTTTATGACCAACCCCAAAAACTAGAACCACAACAATATGTATTTGATAGGTCAAACTGTTGCATCAGTACTGTATTGTCACCCATTTTCATTTTCTGTCTTTTTTTTTTTTTTAATCGCTCGCACTCAGGGGCGATTCTAGAATTTTTATTTTAGGGGGGCTCAGCCCCCAATGAGGGTATAATAATAAAAAATAAAAAAAATATTCACAAAAAAATTGATTAATAGGGTAGGATGGTATACTAAACTTATTGCAGTATTCCACTGTATTGCATAGATGGGTATAACATCCAAGTACTGAATAAGCCAAATACAAGTCTACCTGATCTCTCACACACACACACACACACACACACACACACACACACACACACACACACACACACACACACACACACACCTGTTTACTGTACAAACCAAAAATTTTACTGTTTGCATTACTAGTACAAATCTCTTTCTATGCTCAAGTACAAACAGAAAAATGTAAACATAAAACATCATATCACTTTAAACTTACACTGACTATCCATATTATCAATATAAACAACACAGCTATAAGGCTGGACAATGGATTAAACTATGTGGGTGCTGTGATTCACTTTCAAAAGTAAAAAAAAAACAAAAAAACAAAATTTTGATCATGTTATCTAGTTCATTTTAGCTTTTTAGCTTCATAAATAATATTAGGTTCTATATAAATTCAATTCAAACAATTTTTTATTTTTTTTAATTAATACAAAACACACACAATGTTTCAGTCTCTGTCAATCACTCTGATATGCAATTAAAATGAGTGCACTGACTGAGTGCTGTCTGTCACTGTCTTTAATCATTTCTATGCATAACTGTATGGTAGTTAATGCCACATGCACTGTAATATGTTCTATATTGAAAGCTAAATTTTCAAATGAAAATAGCAATAACGTGATCGTTTTATAAAGTATGCGTTCATATGTGTTAAGGGCTTTCGCTGAAGGAAACAGCTGTGGTGTGATGAGTGGTGAATGCAGCGAAAACTTTACAGTAGATTGGAAACCGATTGCTCTCCCATGACTTTTTGTAAACTGTATTTATGACAAAGAACTGCATAGATGTAGATATTATAACAATCTATCGATAAACACACACCTTGTCCTCTCCTCTGCGCCACCGCAGTCTGTGGATTGAAGAACGCGCAGAAAGATGGGGAGGAGCCGAAGTCTGCTGCCGTTTTCATTTGAAATTTAAAGGGGAAGAATCGCAAGATTTTCAGGGGGGCTGAGCAGAAATTTAGGGGTGCTAAAGCCCCCCTAAAAATGGCCTAACGACGCCCATGCTCGCACTCTCTCTTTATATATATATATATATATATGTGTGTGTGTGTGTATTGAGGTCATTGCACACATCCTTCCTGCCTATAAATGTTGTCTAGGTAGGCAGCTGTCTAGATTTGGAACGGAGCCATTGAGTCTCCAGAGAGCCGATCGAATACCAGTCAGACATTATGATTGGTGAAAGTAACTATATGAAAGTAGACGTGTGTAGGTGGCTGGCAATATTTCTCAGCGTGTTTCAGCCAGCTATTCTCTCTGTTGGACATTTGTAATATGTAATATTTACATGCAGGGTGTCTATGTGAATGAGTAACTGTGTGTTTGTTGAACTGCTGACAGTGATGGTGAATGTGGCGACCTCTGTTTTCCACCGCAGTGCTCAGATTTCACATAGCATTCTGTAAGCACCAAGCAGGTTGATCATTAGATATTTCCATCTGTATTTCTTGTCGGTATGGCTCTAGCAATGCAGTACTTGTGTGTTTGATCCCAGGGAATGATAAAATGTATATCTTGTAAGTCACTTTGGATAAAATGTGTGAGTGTAAAACAAAAATAAAAACGTGTGAATGAAAACTCAACTGCTAGATGCTAACACCATTAGCTTCCATAGTCAAGTTCTTTCTTTTACAAGTTCTGTTTTTAAAAATGGAGGAAGAAATTTGTCAAAGATTTTCTGTGGTATATTACAGTTTGCAACAGATGAGTCATATGAGCCTAACTTAAACTTTTCTCACAGGACATTTGGAGCTGGTTCCAGTCAGACTCTGGCGTTAGCATGTTGCTAAGTTAATGGCTCACAGCTACTCACAGATACTTAGGGAAAAGTGTTTTTATTAGTTTGAAATGTTTTCTAACTGCAGTTGGAGATAAAATCTGTACTGAGATTTAGTTGACTAATTCTGGCTGTGTTGTGAGTGTAGGTGAGGCGTGTGCCGGTGGAGAGCTGCGAGCAGTACAGCAGCTGTAGCGAGTGTCTGGCTTCTGGTGATCCCCACTGCGGCTGGTGTGTCCTGCACAGTGTGTGAGTATCGGCACCTCCTGACCCCACAGCTGCTCACACACACATACAGATGCATTTACATGACTATATGAATGGGCACATACTGTAGACTGTATTGTTTAATATAAGGCTAATTGCTACGCTGACACTAAGGTGTTATGTAACCAGCGAAAATTTGTCTGTCTTAACTATGAGACACAATAACAGCCAAGCAGAACATGTTTAATGTATTGTTTAATATATTACTTGGACTAGTAAGGAGAAGAGTAAAGCGACATTCAAAATCGCATAGTAAGTATGTATTGAAGTATTCTTGATGAAGAACTTTTTAATTAATTAAATTAATTCATTAGTTTATTACTTGTTTAATTACTCAAGAATTTTGGTAAACAAATTTTGTTTTTGTTTTGTTGTTTTGTTTGAACACTACTGTAGTTTTATTCATCACACCGCACAGTGTTATTCCAGATCTAATCAGCTTACTAATAAAGTATGCACTTGATCTCTCTGGTTGATTGTTCCTAGAAATTGATTATAATGGTTTTGTCCCCCCTGCTGAGTAATATTTGTGTTTAGATGTTCACGTAAGGACCGCTGTGAGCGAGCTGATGAGCCCCAGCGCTTCGCCTCCAGACTGGAGCAGTGCGTCCGACTCATGGTGCAGCCCAACAATATTTCAGTCACTATGTCTGAAGTTCAGGCAAGTGTTTTTTTATTGTGATCAGATTGTGATTTGGATCATTGAAAACATGCTAGGAGTTGGTTTGAGGTGGATTTTGACCACATTTAATGACGGTATAAATGTAAATGCATTTCTGTTATGCATATCCAGCTACATAAGTAATATTAAGTTTATGTTGCAAATATGTATTCCTGAGTCAGTAAATGTTTTTTTTTTCTTATTCTGTTTTCACGTCATAAAGACAACAGACTCATTGCACTTGCGATTTGCTCATCTATTTTTAAAAAAAAATAATATTGATGATAAATAGATAGATAGATAGATAGATAGATAGATAGACACAAGTTAACATTTTTAATTATCTCTCATGTAATATGTCAGTGCTGATTTGCATTTTGCACAGTTAAGTGTGATCAAATCTCTCTCTGACTACACTGGAGACTCACTGGAAACATGATGTAGATGCTATACGGTTAAAAATATCCAGATAGTATCTGGATATGAAAGTCCAGGTGTCTTTTGTTCAAATGTTCAGTGTTTGTCACGCAAATAAAGCACTGAAACTGAAATCTGTTCCTGTCTCCTGATCTGTGTTCGGTTCTACAGCTGGTTCTCCAGGCTCAGAACGTCCCCAGTCTGGCTGCGGGTGTTAACTGCTCATTTGAGGACTACACTGAGACGGAGGGACACATCATGGGGGGACGTATATACTGCCTGTCCCCCTCCGCACGGGAGATCGCTCCCATCACACGCAACCAGGGTAAGGCGACACGCGCACTCTCCTTTAAAAGCCTCCTTCCGCTTGTTAGAAAGCGCTGAAGCTCACCGTGTGTCTGCTGGCAGGTGACAAGCGTGTGGTGAAGCTCTATCTGAAATCCAAGGAGACGGGGAAGAAGTTTGCCAGCGTGGATTTTGTCTTCTACAACTGCAGTGTCCATCAGTCGTAAGTCTCACACGAGAAAGAGAGAAGGCAGCTTCCTGTCTGCTAACTCTCTCCCTCTTCCTCTCTTTCGTTCAAACTAAGACGTATAAGTGTATTTTTATGGGACTGTGCTGTGTGTGTGTGTTTACTGCTTCCGAGTGAGAGAGAGAAGTTATTTTTGTGTGCCGTTAGCAGTTTTTTGCTGAGATCAGGGATGAGATCAGACTTTTAATGCCATTTCATTAACGACTCATGAGCATCTCTGACTTCAGCCGGCCAGCTTTTCTCATGAGTTATATTCCCACAGTTCTTACATCGCTCACTCTCTCCTGCTCACATTCCTTCATTTAAATCCATCCTTATGGTGTTCTCGGATCAATGACAAATAAAGATATCAGTACTGATGAAACGGAAGAAACATTTAAGAAGCTAGTCTAAAATGCATGTACAAAAGTCCTAGCAATCTGGGTTTTCATTTTGGTTTTCTACTTTTATGAACATTCATAAAATGTAATGGCTATTATAAATGTCAAATGGTGCAAAAAAAGTAATTTTCCTACCTTATATATAAGAAAGTTTAAGCATCTTAACTTAAATTTTAACAAGTTTTTCAGATTTTCTTTTTTTTTTTAAGTTTTTTTTTTTCTTTTTAATAGTTTGTTGTCATCAAGTTAGAATTAATGACAATCTGAAACACAATTTTTAGAAAATCGTTTTCATGAAATAACTTTCTAATAAAACATATATCATGAAATTTTCTTGGGATTGTTGACATTTGACAACATGAACTAACCTTGCCATGTCATAAAAAGGTCATTTATATCATATTTTTAGGAGGCCTACTGACCTTGACATACTGTTTCTGTAATATTATTTCTGTTTTATGGTTTCTTAAGATTTCAGATAGTTACCATGGCAAACTTTCTCATTTTATTTTATTTTACATACATTTTATTTTAACTTTATAAAATGAAATAAACACTAAAAACTATATAGACAAAAAAAAAAAAACTAATAAAAATGACAAAACCACAAATAACTAATACTTTAACTAAAATGAAAATGAAAACATGAAAATAGAAAAATAAAAATTGATTCAAAATATTAATAAAAACTATAATTGTATCTCAGTGATATTAAAATGACACTGATTCGCTTTGCAAAGGCATTTAAATAAAAATAATATCCTAAAACAAAGTATTCACAAACACTTCTTATTCTTTTTACTTTATATTATTTAAAAAAATGATTTATATTTATGCTTTTAAACAATGCATTTACGAAATAATTAAATAATTAATTACAGTCTTTTAAGGAGACTTTATTACACCAAATTTATTACATTTTTTTTTTGCCCCACAAAAAATAGCTAAATTAATTTTAATTCAAAGTTGAATTGAAAGCATGTGTATATGCTTAACTTAATTTATGTATTTTTCAAAGAATCAATAATTGTGTATGTCATTGAGCTTCTTCACAAACTATACTGATCCCAACATCACCATTTTATTCTCTTGACCTTATTTCCAGTCTCTCTCTCCCACTCTCTCCTCTTCCTCTTCTCGTCCCGCCTCTCTCCGGATAGACAACAGGTTGTGCTCCAGGCAGAAGCGTCTCCAGATGTTTTGAGCTCTAGTGTCTCCTGTCCTCTCCTGCTCTCGTTCATTAAGTCGGGCTGTGTGCTCTTCTCTACCTCAGCGTGCTTTACATTAACATGGCACTGTCCCATTAGCGACACAGCCATTTCATCTAAAGCTGGATGCGTTGAAGTGCTCACCTGGTGCTCCTCGTGTGTGTGTGAGTGTGACTAAGGCACATGATTTGGCTTTAGTGATCACAGGGTCTCTATTCCATGTGTGTGTGTGTGTGGCAGAGGGGCGCCTGCTTGGCACGGCAAATTACCCTGCTAGCTATTTACATGCAGCGTAACAATATTAGAGTTTAGCATGAGACAGGGGGAGGGGATGACTTAATCGAGCATGCGAGGGGCCCGATGCATTTTTAACAAGAGAAGCATGGAGTGAATAAGGAGGGAAAATCGAAAAAAAGACAGATAGATGGTGGCTTTTGTCAAAGCGATAAAGCACTCGCAAGGCTGAAAGGTTAGCAGTAGCTCACGCATTTTAATATGAAAAGAGCCCATGCGTGTGGCACAGGAGACACACACTGTTGAATAGACCATCCCTTCTGTGTGTGCGTGTGTGTGTGTGTGTTTTAAAGCCTCAGGTTTGGCACCACGTAATTGTGACATCTGATTTCCTGTCTTGAGTCTCATTATTGTTATTGTTTGCCAAGTTTGCTTAGCATTATACTTTTTTTGTATATTATAATAATAATAATAATAATTATTATTATTATTATAATTATAATAATAATTATTATTATTATTATTATTATTAATTATAATTTACTTTTTTATTTAATTAAATTTTTTATTTTATAATTTTTATTTTGTGACATTTGTCTTTTGAGCCTCATTATCAGATATCAGAATATATCAAATATATAAAGCACAGGTTAACATACGCTAACAAATTTCTTTATTTTTGTTTACATTTGAATACCAACAACAATAATACTGCTACTATATCATTTGTACTATTTTTATACAATATACTTTGTTTTTATACTATGTATCATTTATTTTTAAAGTATAATATGCAATATTTATTATTTTTATTTACTATTATTTTTTATGGCACTGTAATTTCAATACCTAAATTCTGTTAATAATAATAATAATAATAATAATAATAATAATTTATTATTTAATATTAATTTAATTTAATTTTTTATTAATGTTTTTATTTTATTATTTTTAATTTGTGACATTTGATTTCCTGTCTTTTGAGCCTCATCATTATTAAATATTAGAATATATTAAATATTTAAAGTAAAGATTAACACACACAAACAAATTATTTATTGTTTACATTTGAATCCCAACAATAATACCGATACTAAAAATAAATAAAAATAAAATATATAATTTATTTTTAAAGTCTAATGTGCAATATTTATTTAATGTATTTTTAATTTACTATTATTTTTATGGCACTGTAATTTCAATACCTAAATTCTGTTAATAATCATATTAATAATAATAATAATAATAGCATTTATTTGTTTGTTTATTTTATTTTGTTTTATTTTATGTGGAGTTCAGGGGGAAAAGAAAGAAAGGTATATTTTGTCACAGATTAGCTTGATTTATTTCACAGTATTGGCAGTAAGGAGGATGACATGGTGTCAGCAGTGATAGGTTGTAATGTAGATGCCTCTTCAGGAAGTAAGATCTGAATAATACAAGATCAAAGTGTGCCAATGTGACATTCATTAGTGGTTGCTTCCTTGCACCTCTCTCTCTTTTCTCCTCTTTCTTCTCCTCTCTTTCTTCTGTTTTGCTCTGCTCCCTCTCTGTTTCTTTTTTTGTTGTTGCATCCTTGTTTTTCTCCCTTTTCTCACCCTGTTTTTCATTCCTCTCCCTTAGAATCTCTCTATTTCTCTTCATCAGGTTCAGCCAGTCTTTTAATTCAGCAGCTCTTGTGTCTCATGTAGTCGGAGCAGAGTGAGGAGAAAGCTTTATCATGCACCAGCAGCGGACGTGAGCGTAAGCCTTTGAACATTTGGCACAGACAGGGGAAGAGGCGTAGAGCGCACTTCTCGCCTCTTTGTGACGCTCTCGCTGACCGCAGAAGCCTTTTCATGATATGAGTAAAGCACTGGGCGTCTGAGGAGAATTTGGGAGCAGTGAGCTACATGCGTGTCTTAAAATACTGTGGAAGCAGCACTGTGTGCAGACCGTACTTCAGCATTTGAGGTGTAGCGCTCAAAGGTCTTTTTATTTTAGCAAATTGATTTCTTTATTTAATTAAGTAATTTGAAGGTTCCAGGTCCCAGTGTATTTAACTTTGTATTAAAATACTTTTTTGTTAAACTCAACATGAAATAAAAAACAACCCTGTTTACTTAATGCACAATTATGATCTCATTCTGAACTATTCATTAGTACATGTTATTCTGAAGATGATGATGATAATAATAATAATAATAATAATAATTATTATTATTATTATTATTATTATTATTATTATTTGTCTAGTCATAATGTTATATCTAGTCAAAATATTATTATTTTTATTAAACACTTTAAAGTTCTCTAGTATTATAGTGATATTCATTTATTGATTTGCTTAAATTGTATTAAAATAACAATAATAATTTGATTAAATACTAATAATAACAATAATAATAACTATAATAATAATAGTGAATAATGATAATAATAATAATAATAATAATAATAATAATAAAATAACTGTCTGGTGATAATATATTGTAATATAAAAAACCGACAAAAATATTAAATATTATATTTAAATAATGGTTATATATTAAATTAACATTAATTCACTTATTATTATTATTATTATTATTATTATTATTATATAAATTATGAAACAATTTGCAGTATTTTTGTAGTATTATAGTGATATTCATTTATTGATTTGCTTAAATGTTATTAAAATAATAATAATTTGATTATATACTACTACTAATAATAAATATATTTATAATAATGGCAAAAATTGCAATTCACAGGGATTAAAGTTCTCCGTCGCTACGACGGATTTCCGTTAATTGCAGCGAGTCTACGACGGATTTCCGTCAATTGGAAAAAAAATGAGGGGAAAAGAAACATGTAGCGCATTGCTCTTGTTGTTCTGCCGGCACATCAAAAATCATCCCAGCCACGGCTGCAGTTTCTCACTGACAACATAGTAACGCCGCTCGCATCATTCACAGTCGAGTTATTAGCAGAGAACACAGAGCAGAACTTGAATTTCGGCGCGGGATTGCGGCTATTAATAATAATTCTACTCACATTCCGTCGGAACCTGCGGGAATATCACATTTGCACGTGCTTTTCAGTCTTGAGGACTCACTCAAGCGCTCTCATTTTCTGTGCGCCCGCAGATCGCGATAAGGAGAGTACTCGTGACAGCTTTTAATAATTATTAAGGGAGTTTGCAAATGTGATATTGATTTAATACAACAGATCAGTAAACAATTACTGCATGATTTTGCTCTATATCATCAAGGAAAATAGTTCCAAATAAAGTAACAGCTGAGCCGCTGCGCATCTCTAAAAGCAAACACAGCGGTGTTTCATTGATGAATGAAAGTGCGTTTTTGAACGAATCTAGTGAGTCAGTGATTTGTGATTACCCATTCATAAAGACATTCACTTGCTTCATTCCTGAATAAATCAGCCATTCGAACGAATCAATTGAATAAATGATTCAGTGAAAAAATCAGTGACTTGCCGCCATCGGCTGGTGGTTTCAGTTTCATTTTTAAAGTATAATTTCAGTTATTTAAATCATTTAATATTTCTGTATTCAAAATTTTATATTTAAAACATTAATCTCTGCATGAATCTATGAATTTAATTGCATTCATGCCACCTCTGAGCCTCATTAAACGTCTGAAAATGTACCTACAAGCTACTTTTGTGTTCTTCTGTGCCACCTATTAATTTTCTATTAATACTAAGTTCATATGATTGGTAACTTATTTGTCTTATTCTACTTCTTATTATATTGTTTTAAATAGAAATTTTAAAAAGCTTATAAACATAATTTTTTGAATTTGACAAAGATGAAAATGATGCCATTGCAAAGGTAAAAAGAAAATACCCCTGTAAGCACTTTAAGGAGTCAAACGTCACCTCGTATTAGGAAGGCTAATTTTTGATCAGAATTTTTGATTACTGATCAGAATGTGCTCCTAAATGTTTTAAATTAGGAGGATAAGCACTCCTAAAAAGAAAAGAAAGCATAGAGCAATGTGTAATATATTAGATCCATGCATGAGGTCTTAAAGAGACAGCAGCCTAAATAAACCTGCTGCTGTCTTTCATTATACAGTGAAGACTATCCAGTGTTATTTTACAGTTGAATAGATTATAGTTAGACCTAACTGAAAAAATTTAAGTACTGATAATGTAATTTGTATCTTATTGTTTTTGTTTGTGCTATTGATTGTCATTAATTTATTTGTTCTTATTTTATTATTTACTATTTACTGGTCTTTTTTAGTTAAATTAAATTCAATTTTGAGTACATGTGATTCTTGGGTGGGGAGGGGGCGTGGTCCATGGGAAATAGTCCTGCCACCACAGCTGGAAAATATCCTAGAGGAAACACTGCATACATTTAATAAAATTAGAAAAATGCATTTACAAAGGTAAAAAGAAAATGCCCCTGTAAATCACTTTAAGTCAAATGTCACCTTGTATTAAGAAGGCTAATTTGTATGGCTGTGGAATGGTGTTTGGCCGAGGAAAAATTTTCAGTCAAAAGATTTTTTTTTGCTTTAACCCCTGAATTCATTAGTAACGATGTAATATAATGTAAAGTTAAAAAATATCTAAAAAGTAATATATGTGACCCTGGACCACAAAACCAGTCTTAAGTGTCAATTTTTCGAAATTGAGATCTGAAAGCTGAATAAATAAGCTTTCCATTGATGTATGGTTTGTTCGGATAGGACAATATTTGGCCGAGATACAACTATTTGAAAATATGGAATCTGAGGGTGCAAAAAAATCTATATATTGAGAAATTCGCCTTTAAAGTTGTCCAAATGAAGTTCTTAGCAATGCATATTACTTATCAAAAATGAAGTTTTCATATATTTACTGTAAGAAATTTACTAAATGTTTTCATGGAACATGATCTTTACTTAATGCCCTAATGTTTTTTGGCATAAAAAAAATCGATAATTTTGACCCATACAATGTATTTTTGGTTATTGCTACAAATACACCCCAGCGACTTAAGACTGGTTTTGTGGTCCAGGGTCACATATATGAAATCATTCATTACATGTGTTATAGGACCTGTTTTTTTTTTAAATGACCTTTAACAGTTTTTAATTTTGACTTTAATGTCCAATGGTAGAAAGAGGGAGCGTTCTGGAAATCTGTTCCATTTGGTGACAGTAGTGGTGCAGAAATTACTCACTTCACCTTTTATATACAGTTGTGAAATGGTTTAGAAGTGCTGCACAAATCTGTTTCCACCACTTATGTCAAGCTCAGTTCATTCTGGAGTTCATGGCGAATGCGTGATAAGAAACTGCTCCCACGCAATTCTTCTGTTATGACTTTTTGAGACATGACTCTGAGACTAGAGTACAGATCAGCGTCCTTGTCCTCCCCTGCCAAACGCCAACAAAATCTTCCTCTGTAACCATAGCAATGAAGCCAACCTACACCTTTGTCTCAGTGCAATGTGTGGAAAGTTGACAGATCAGTGTTGTTTGTGACGTCTGGCATTCTTATTTTTTTCCACCTTGAGGTGCCAACTCTGTTAAATGTGGGCTCAGTCGTTAAATGTCTTAACCGAACAAATCATCAGTGTCATTGATGTAAATGAGTCATTTAAAACTGAATGTGAACTTGAATGTGAAGCTTTGCTCTCTGGTCATTTTCAGTGTGTAATACCTGAATGAATGGATTGTGTTTGTGTGTTTTTGGTTTCTTTTCTGAAGTCTTTTGATGACAGCGTTCGTTCACTCTGTCTTTGATCTGTCTCACTCTCTGTCCATCTCACACCACCTGCTCTCCGTCACCTCTGCTTGAAAGATGAAAAGAGTTGAGAAAGCGAACAAGAAGACATAAAAGAACTAGATTCGTTTGAAAAAACATCTTGGAAATAGGGTGTAATGGATGGTTGCTATGGCACTAAATTAATACATAGTGGTCTAAGTGTTTTTAGTTTGCTGTTAGGGCACTGATAGATGGTTGCATAGGTGTTCAGAGTTTTTAGTGTGTTATGCAGTTGCTAGGGTCTTCTGAGTGGGTGTTAGGATGTTGCTAAGGTGTTCTGAGCATTTTAGCCCATTGTTCTATGGTTGCTAGGATATTCTGGGTGGATGCTAGGGTGTTTCTAAGGTGTTCTGATTATTTCTGTACATTACATGGTTGCTTGGGTCTTCTGAGTGGGTGTTGCTAAGGTGTTCTGAGTGTTTCAATACATTATGTGGTTGCTAGTGTCTTCTGAGTGGGTTCTTGGGTGTTGCTAAGGTGTTCTGAGCATTTTAGCTCATTGTTCTATGGTTGCTAGGTTGTTACTAAGGTGTTCCGATTGTTTCAGGGCACTAAATTAATAAATAGTGGTCTGTGTTTTTGGTGTGTTGCTAGGGCACTGATAGATGGTTGCATAGGTGTTCAGAGTGTTGTTATTCGGTGTGTTGTTATGCAGTTGCTAGGGGGTTCTGAGTGTTTTAGCTAATTGTTTTGTGGTTGCTAGGGGGTTCTAGGTGGGTGCTAGGGTGTTGCTAAGGTGTTCTGAGTGTTTTAGCTAATTGTTCTATGGTTGCTAGGGTGTTCTGGATGGATGCTAGGGTGAAACTAAGGTGATCTGATTGTTTGAGTACATTATGTGGTTGCTATGGTCTTCTGAGTGGGTGCCAGGGTGTTGCTAAGGTGTTCTGAGCATTTAGCTCATTGTTCTATGGTTCCTAGTGTGTTCTGGGTGGATGGTAGGGTGTTACTAAGGTGTTCTGATTATTTCTGTACATTATGTAGTTGCTAGGGTCTTCTGAGTGGATGCCAGGGTGTTACTAAGGTGTTTTGAGCATTTTAGCTCATTGTTCTGTGGTTGCTAAGGTGTTATGGGTGGATGCTAGGGTGTGACTAAGGTGTTCTGAGCATTTTAGCTCATTGTTCTATGGTTTCTAGGGTGTTACTAAGATGTTCTGATTGTTTCAGTACATTATGTGGTTGCTAGGGTCTTCTGAGTGGGTGTTAGGGTGTTGCTAAGGTGTTCTGAGCATTTTATCTGATTGTTCTATGGTTGCTAGGGTGTTCTAGTTGGATGCTAGAGTGTTACTAAGGTGTTCTGATTGTTTGAGTGCATTATGTGGTTGCTAGGGTCTTCTGAGTGGGTGCTAGGGTGTTGCTAAGGTGTTTTGAGCATTTTAGCTCATTGTTCTATGGTTGCTAGGATATCAGGGTGGATGCTAGGGTGCTACTAAAGTGTTCTGATTGTTTCAGCACGTTATGTGGTTGCTAGGGTCTTTATTACATTACTGTGCAGTTGCTAGATTGTTCTGGGTGGTTGCCAGGGCTTTGTTGTTGTTAGTGAGTTGTGATTATTAAGGTGTTTTGGGTGGCTGCTAGGGCTTTGTGGTTGTTAGTAAGTTGCTGTACAAATGCTAGGGTGTTCTGCGTTGTTACTGGGGTGCTGCTAAGGTGTTTTTTTTTTTTTTGCATTTTAGCACATCGTTGTGTGGTTTCTAGGATGTTCTGGGTGGTTGCTAGGGCTTTGTTTAGTGACTTGCTGTACGAATGCTAGGGTGTTCTGAGTTGTTGCTGCTGTGTTGCTAAGGTGTTCTGAGTGTTTCAGTACATTGCTGTGTAGTTGCTTGGGTGTTCTGAGTGGTTGCTAGGGCATGGCTAAGGTGTTCTGCTTATGTTAACACATTGCTGTTTGGTTGCTAGGGTGTTTTGGGTGATTGCTAGGGCTTAGTGGTTGTTAGTAAATTACTGTATGAATGCTAGGGTGTTCTGCGTTATCACTGGTGCGTTGCTAAGGTGTTTTATTACATTACTGTGCAGTCGCTAGATTATTATGAATAGTTGCCAGGGCTTTGTTGTTGTTAATGAGTTGTGGTTGCTTGGGTGTTTTGGGTGGTTGCTAGGGCTTTGTGGTTGTCAGTAAGTTGCTGTACAAATACTAGGGTGTTCTGTGTTGTTACTGGGGTGTTGCTAAGGTGTTTTATTACATTACTGTGCAGTTGCTTTGTTGTTGTTAGTGAGTTGTGGTTGTTAGGGTGTTGCTATACAAATGCTAGGGTGTTCTGAGTTGTTGCTAGGGCGTTGCTAAGGTGTGTTGCTGGACAGTTGTTAGGGCATTCTGGTGAGTGCTGTGGCTTTGCCAGATGGGTTCTAATGAGTTTGGAGTAATTTTTAGTCCATTGCTATGTGGTTGCCAGGGTGTTCTCGGTTGGTGTTAGGGCTTTGCTATGTGGTTGCTAAAGTGCTCTGAGAACAAGCTAATGATATAACTAGAGAAATATGTATGTAGTTATGTAGAAATCTCATTGTATATGTATATGTGACTTGGCCGTTAATAGCTGAATAATACTCTTTTTCTCTCGCTGTCTCTTCTTAATAGGTGTCTCTCCTGTGTGAACGGCTCCTTTCCATGCCACTGGTGCAAATATCGGCACATGTGTACCCACAATGCCAACGACTGCTCCTTCCAGGAGGGCCGTGTCAACATGTCTGAGGTCAGTCTGTCCAATACAATACGTACATTTCCAAACAAATCACTTTCTGCACACAACCCTTTCATTTAATCGAAAATTGCTTTTCATGTTTGGGACCCATCACCAACAAATCCAGGGGTGCAGATGCACACATGGGCGGTCTTGTCCCATTTGCGAGTGTTGTTCTTTTCGCGCTGGCTTTGTGTGAGCAGCTGTTCTAAGGAGAGCAGTGCTGGATTAATGCACTTATAAACGGCACTGACTGAATGACTATGCAAATTGTATCGTGTTGTACATTTACAAATGCTACATTTGCATAAAAACCAATATCAATCACATCTCTCCCTCCTTTTCGTATGAGCGCTGGAAGTGCGCAAGGCGGCATTACGCGTGTACAGTGGGTTATGATTACCGACGCACACACACATCAATCCTCCACATGCCCGTTCTCGACTGCCGAAGTCGTCTCAGGGGAGCATTTGTATCTCAAACTGTTTCGAGTCGACCAGGGGGCTGTTCACACGCTCTGCAGCTGTTAAACAGTGCTTTCGCCGTTGAGAGGGGCATTTGGGTGTAATGTACATAAATGTTTACCATTTTCCACACAGCCTTATCGCTGTTCACTCCTAAACACCTTCCTGCTGTGCTGCAGTATCCAATTCCTCAGTATTAGTTGATCTTGGATCCCAGCTTAGTGCATTTGTATCTTGAACCTGAGTAGCAGCCAATGCTGTACACTGTAATTTTTTGTTAATGTAGGTCTTATTATATGCACTTAATTTATAATAATAATAATAATAATAATAATTATTATTATTATTATTATTGTTGTTTTAAAAATAACAACAGTAATTAAGATAATAATATGTATTGTTATTGTTAGTAGTATTTAATTATCATTATTTTATTATTATATTTAAAGCAAAATAAGTTATTAATAATAATAATAATGTTTTTACATATAATATTATAATTTTAACATATAGTAATAACAATAATAACATGTTTACATTATTATTTTTTTTTGTTTCGGTTTTCATGATTCATAATTGCTTTAATTTTTATTTATTTATTGAATTAATTTTTTATTTATTGATGATTACGTGGATTGTGAATAGAGCCATCATTAAAGAAAGCTGTTAAGTGCAATGTGCAGAAAAATGTCTTTAACCCTTTATCCTTGACAATATTCATAATGTATAAGGGCCTCGATAGCTTTATTGATTTTGTAGAATGGTTACTGCATAATGCAAACATCAAGGTCACAATTTTTCATTCAAATGTTATTTTATTAAGCAAATTTATTTTTTAAGTCTCTCTGGTTAAAAGCTTTACAATGAATAGATGTAAATTCATTAAGTATAATCCTTCAGCTAGAAAATAGTCTATCTTTGACAGTTAGTATTACGCTTAGGTTATTATATTACAGATGATTCATTTGGTCAGTAGCTAGATGTCGTTACGTCATAACCTGACGTGAGGCCATGAAGAGGTTGCCATGACATGTGTAGACTGTAATAAACACTGGAAAAGATGCTCTTGACATAGAGGTTGGTGGTATGTGGTGTTTATTGGGTGGAGGACGAGGGTGAGACACTGGCAGGGTTTTGTGGGTGAAGGTGTGGAATTGAGGCAGGAAGTGAAGGATAGGTGTTTCAGATCGGGTACCTTCAGGTAGCAGCAGTTAATAACTAGTGGTTGAAGTGAGACTTCCAAGATTGCTTTTCATTTCGTTATCTACCGAGTGAAGGTGCCTGCCTAGACAGCATTTCTGGAATCTTAGAAGAAGTCTGGTGATGACTACAAAAGTAAACATAAGGTGAACACTAGTGCTCCATGTTGTCATTCCAGAGTCTACTTTTATACTGGCCAATAATAATAATAATAATAATAATAATAATAATAATAATCCTTAAATAAACAAAAATAATTCTTAATATAAATAAAATATAAAAAATATAATATAATATAATATAATAAAAATATAATAATAATAATAATAATAATTGTATTAAAATCCTTTAAATAAATAATTCTTAAAATAATAATAATAAATTATTCTTCTGGTCATATTTGTCGGAACTCTATTTGCAGACAAATCTTAATTTAAAATGATATATAACAGTATTCATACTAGAAAAGTGATTCAAAAGCCTATGACTTTAAAAAACCTTGAAATAAATAAATAAATAAAACAAACAAATAAATCAATCAATCAATAAATAATAATAATAATAATAATAAAAAAATAATAATAATAATAATTATTATTATTGTTAGACAGTGAATAAACAGGTGAACTCATTAAATCTGACCAAGCTGAAAATTGCTTTAGTGAGCCACACTTGAGAAGAAATTAATAATAATAATAATAATAATAATAATAATAATAATTAGTTTTTTCTTTCTTTAAATGTGTTATAGGCAGGCTTTTGAATCACTTTTCTAGTGTGAATGCTGGGTTATAATTTTAAATTAATATTTATCCGCAAATACAGGTGCCACATATGCGACTGCAAATACAGTTCCCACAGTCCCTTTCAGAATGACACTATCTCTGCCATTATTAAAGCTCAGTCTCCGAACAACTTTACCTTAAAAAGTAGCCAAACATCCTCGTGAAGACATGAAAGATAAACCATGCAGTCACAGAGCGTAATGAGTCACATTTGCAAATCAAATGTATATAAATCAACATTTGCCTGACAGCGGATAAACAGAGGAACACATTAAATCTGACCAGGCGGAAAATTGCTTCAGTAAGCCACACTTGAGGAATCCACAAGGAGAAATAAACAAACATACATATAAACAAACAAGCAAATAGTGCCGTTAACACATTTGTTCCAGCATTCGTTATTTGTGAACCCAGCTGTCGGCCAGTAGCTCATTTAGTCACACTTGGACAGCGGTTTTGCCCTTTGCTAGTGCCAAAAGTGCCCGACCATTTCACAGATCTGCACCGAAGGTCGTGCAGAGCTGGAATAATGAAATGTGTCCTGCGTTCAGCATCGCTTTTGGATTAGTAGGTGAGTCGGTGTGCATCACGCTGTTTTCTGTTTCCAGCCCATACAGCATGTGTTGTCATGCAGGCACGCTCATAATGTGCCAACATTGATTGTCCGTAAATGGACCAGAGAGACTGAATGAAAGCCGCTGACCCACCTTGGGAACCCAAGATTGCTGTAGTTGCTTTCATCCAACCCTGTTGAGATACAGCCGCCCTGTGCATAAGCGTAATGAATGGAGTTTGTTTTAAGGATGATGAAACTGGTGTTACGGCTGCGTTCTCCTGCTCATTTGAGACTCATTAGTGTGCGTCTCCGATGAGACAAATGGGGGTTTTGATAAATAAGTCATAGGGTGGTATATCGCCAAGGAACTGCTCGATGCACCCGTGGGATCGGTGCGATTCAGTAATGCTCTGCCTTGCGTTTGCTCTTATAAACAAAGACATGTCACCCATGATAATAGCAGAAACAGCAAAGGATTGTGGGGGTGTTTGTCCTCAGTTGGGTACATTTGTGGTTTTAAGACTTGTTGTGTAAATAGGACAGTATATAGCTCTCATAATTCATACGAAGCTGTTAGCATTAAAAGCTTTCTGCTCAAAGCTATTGTACCTACACTGTTGTTTGGTAATAAAATAACTCGCGCTGCTTCCCGCAAATATTTTATCCATAGCATTTCAAAAGCTTTTCGGGGTGGTACGAGTACACGAAGACGGTAATATAGTTGTCAGCAGGAAGATAATTCAAAGAAAGCCTACACAGACACCAAAAACAAGTCGTTCTTTTGTTTTCTTGAAAGAAGGGTATATTCTCCGGCAGTCACAGCTTCAATTATAATCAGTATAACTAATATGCTGCCGCCAAATAAGGAAGCTGCACAGTTGAGTTGATCAGAGACTTTTTTATCAGGACATCCATCGTGTTTATACTTTCTTCTTTTTCGCTTTGAGAGACTTAATTAAAAAATGAGAAGACATTTAGATTTCACTTCACTTTGTCACCAGAGCTCGTAATTTCATTTTTAGATCCTTCATAATGTCTGTGTTTGGTCCATAAAGCTTTAAACTGTTCAAATAATAGAAATTGAGTCTTGTGAGCATCTACTGGAAAGTAATTGATTTGTTAATGTTTGTAAAAGTAACTGGTTGAATATTATCTTTAACCAGTTGTCTAGTCAGGTCATAGTTTACCCCATATATAATAAAAAATATTTTAGGTCCCACTTTATATTTGGTGGCCTTAACTACTATGTGCTTGCATAAAAAAGACGTACAATGTACTTATTGTTTTCATATTTTATTGCAAAACTGCTGCTATTGAGGTGGGATACGGGTAAGGTTAGGGACAGGTTTGGTGATATGTAATTACAGAAATTAATTACTCATGAAATTAGTATTTTTAAAAAATAAGTACAATGTAAAAACATGTATGTAAACAATAAATGCATTGTACCAAATGATTAATTTAAATGCAAGTCCACAGTGGTTAAGGCAACCTAATATAAAGTGGGGCCGTATTTTATAATAATAATAATAATAAATTGCACATTGTGATGATATATTTAATGACAACTATGCACATTTCATATTAATGTAAATAAATAATAAAATTAAATAAAATAAATAAACCTCATTCTATTTACTGTAACACAAAATAATGATATTTATGCAGATTTATGCTGTTTTACAGTAATGAGAATCAAAATCACCAATAAGAATAATGAGACTAAAAAGACACACGTCCAAACACATTATGGTAATGATAATTTGCACAGTATGCACTAATGCACTAATATGCAGTATGCACTAATTATGCACAGTATAATTTTTTTTTTTTTTTTTTAATATGATTAGTTGTGTTATTATTATATTACATACATTTTTATATTATAATAATATAATATTTTATTATATATATAAATTCTATATAAATATATAAATATTACTCTTGATTTTAGCGTGAAATGTGACCTGGACTTGTCTTATCTTACAGTTTAGATGAGAAATGACCAAGACGTCCTGTATTTTTTTCATGTCCAAACATAGTGCCATGTTCCATTTTGCAGCATCTTAGTTTCCGTTATGTAGGACGTGATGCTTTTGTGTCAGACCTTGATTTAATCTTCAATCTGTATGCACGTCTCTTATAGAACATGCATAATTTGAATAGAATACATAAACAGTGAATTATATTCTTAATGGGTCGGCCATATATAGCACTAAACTGATTTGCACTTGCACAGGTTCGATCTGGTCTTTTTTTCCTATTGCATGTGAAGAGCAACATCCACTATTGACTTCCAAACTCCATCCAGCTTTGATTTACCGTCTGTCCCGTTTGGCTGCCAGGTGTTTCTTCATCCTTCGCTCTCTCACTTTCTCAAATCTCTGCCCAGCTCCCACAAACACTCTGCAAATTCCCGTCTCCCATGCCTCTGATCCTGGGCACTGCCGGCGACGAACAGCCGAGGACGGAGCTCTGAGAAGCCGGTCTCTGGATCAGTATTCCAGCAGCCGTGCCAAGAACGCATGCCTCACCTCGTGCCATTTCAGTTCCTCAAGTGACTCCATATCAAATGCTACCTTCATCCTACCCGTCGCCTCATCCTCTCGGGATAACAACGACGAGTGTTCGTCGTAATTAATCAATAAATCAGAAAGGCAATTAGCAGAAACAGGGACCCCGCCACGCACCCTCACCTTTGTTGTTTGATGCCAGTCCATCCCGCTGTGTTGCGAGTAGAGCTCAAAGCCCCTCAGTTCCCGTTCTCTCTGGCACTGGGCCTCTCGGAGGGATCTAAGGCTGCCACTGATCTGTGGCTTTAATTATTCAAAGTGTATTAAATCTTAATTTCCAGATGCCTCAGCGTCTGTCTGCCTAATGGAGACCGAAGATGAATTTTACATTCAGGAGTCAAGGAGATGGCGCGAGCACTCGCAACGTCTTGGGTGGTGCCCAAGAATACGGGGCCAGGACCAGGTTTCTCATGCTGTTTTAACTTAGTCCAGAGTTAGTAACTAGGATTTTTTTTTACTGTCATGAATTAAATTATTAACCTTTAAAGCATCTGATCTAATCGTCATCCATGGTCATCTCTTGCACTGTTTTTTGAACATTGCATTTGTGTCAAGTTCAATATATTTCCCAAAAATAGCATCTCTAAATATATATAGCATCTCAATATCTAAATGCCCTCTAAGAAGTGTGTTCAGTCCAAGGCAGGTGAATCTAGCCTGTTTCTCAAAACTGAAGCGCCCACCCACTAGTCAGAAAGTGATGTATTTTTCCTAGTAGCCATATGGAAATGATTTATATAATCAATATCACTGTGAGTAACTGGTCTCTAGGTTTGCTAACACATATCGGTTTGTATTATGCCACATCTTGCTAAGTTTTGAGTGGCGCTCTATTTTCGAGCCCCATGTGGGCGGACACTCTAAAGCCCTTTTAGACTTCAAAGTCCCTTTCATTCGACAACAGGCTCCTCTTAGAGTGGATGGATCCATGAGTTGTTTCCCCCTCACCGTTTGGCCCTTACTAGTCAACGAGGTCCAGACTGCCTAATTAGATGGCAGCTCAGTTCCTCATCTGTTACCCTGATAAGACTTGCCAAAATATGTAATTAAAAATGCTACTAGGATTTAAAGAATTTTGGTGATGCTGCCCTTGAATTGTTGATAGTAATTGGTTAGACATAATAACAGGCTTGTTAAGTCGTTTAAGGACTCAGTCAATAGTGATACTGCGTAAACGACCAGCTAAAGCAGTGTTGTTGTTCCTACTACCCTGACAATAGCTGTGATGAAGTACTGTAAGTAACCGTAGAAATAAACCCATTATAACCACTTTCAGGATGGCAAGAAAAATAGCACTGCTTTAGGTGGTTCTGAATGGTCCTGATGTTCATGTACCATGGTATTTTACAAGAATACCTTGGGATTACCATTGGTACCATGTCCACAAAAAAAAAAAAAAAAAAAAAAAAAAAAAATATATATATATATATATATATATATATATATATATATATGTAAAGAAAGAAAAAAATAAAGAAATGTTAAAAATACTATACTGTACTATTATACTAAAATACTATACCATGTAAAAAATAAATAAAAATAAAATACTTTTTTAGTACTGCAATAAAAATACAACTAAAACCATTTATTTTTTAAAATTAAAAAAAAAAAAATGTTGGCAAATAAATAAAATAAATTAAGCTGAAGTAGTATTGGTAAAACGCAAATATGCAACAAAAACTGAAATATAAAGCTAAAATGTTTTATATATATTTATAACATTATTATTGTTGTTATTATTATTATTATTATTATTATTACTATTACTGTTTTTATTTTTATTAAAGCAAATAATAAAAATATCAAAGCATAAAGTCTAATAAATTAAATATATAAATTCTACTACAAATAACATGCACACAAAATTATTGAAACTAAAAATAAAATAAAAAATAAAAAATGCTAATTCAAAATATCAATAAATACTGTAACAGTGCATAGTTAATACTAAAATAACACTTCTGTATTTACATCACTTACAAAAGAGTACTATGGTACTACCATATTTTGTTTTGTTTTTTCCTGTATCATGGTCTTGTTTGAAGCATCCTGGAGTATAGTGTAAATACTGTGGTACATTTTAGTACCATGGTGTATTTCAAAGTACCAGAGTGACACCATCACTGTACCATGGTATCACCGCATTATATTTTTTTTCTAAGATGGTTCTCTGAGGTACTTTCAAGAATATTATGGTAGTACCATGGTATTATGCCTAAAAACAGTTTTTGGTACGTTTGTGCTACACTTAAAAAGAAATGCTGTGACAGTTCCATGGTACTGAATGACTATCATATTAAATACCATCTGCTCCTAGGTGTCTCATATAATACCGTAGTTTTACCATGATGCTTTTTTGTAAGTGTAGAACATTCATTCTCAATGGTTCAAACACAAAATCTGTTCCTATGCGATTTAAATCCATTTCCAACTCAGAAGCGAGGGAATGTGGATGATCCACAGAAGTGGGCTGCATTTGCTGTGTTTGCAGTGTGAGCTTTACTTTGCTTAACGCTCCATGAACACCGTCTCTGCATCGCCCCACAGCTTCTTTAGACTGAGAGAGAAGTAGAGAATGTGAGAGAACGAGGAAGAAAAGAGCAGCAGATATCATGTTTTGCTTGCAGGAGCATTGCTAGAGGCAGCAGTTGAGCAAAACAAACAGCAGACTAGCAGAGCAGCGCTGCCAGCTACCAGAGCCAAAGAACAGCCCTCCTCTTTCCCTCCGCACGGCTTCCCAACAATCCTATACTACACGCTGCAGCTCTCTGTGTTTCCATGTCCAGTTCATACCTAACGTCACAAATGTTATTCAAATTAATTGCATGATATGCAGATTAATTAATTGAATTAATCACATATATTTCAATATTTGCTCAGAAACGACCCCAAATGAAGACATTAGCCTATATTCATGTGAAAGACGGGTGAATTATTGAATAGGCATCATAGGAAATAGATTTAGAAGCTGTTTGTATTATTTTTCTAGCTAATGGACTGTTTACACAGGATGCTTTCTTGTATTCTGTCTGCATTGTATACTTTTATTATTGGGCTGTTTACATGCAGACTAACATTTTTTGCTGTTGTGTCAATTCTTGTACCATGAGGACTGGTTTGAAGATCTTGTAAGTTAAGAAAATCACTTTACAAGACCTGTGTCCTATAGTATTCTCATCTATTTTATTTATTTTATGTCATTAGGCAATTGGAATTGCCAAATTTTTATGCAAAAAAAAGGGGGAAAATACATAGTTGTATTTGTGAATATCAATGGAAATTAAATATAATTATTCTTTGGATTCACTTTAACTAGATGCTTTTAAACCCTATTTTGAATTTAATTTGCAACTGTTTTGGTCAAATCATAGTTGCTCTGACTGAAAAACACCCCAATACTTCATTAACAAGATATTTATGTACTTCATTATCTCGTCTCGTCTCGTCTCGTCTCGTCTCGTCTCGTCTCGTCCCATCCCATCTCATCCCATCCCATCCCATCCCATGGTTATGAACCAAGACCATTAACTTGACTATTTCCCATAGATATGCAAAATATCCATATTGTGTAATTTTCTGGCATTCCATGCACGCATTTATAATGCAGTATAGTACGGTGTTAAATATTTCACCAGAAGCCGCAGTGGAATGCTTCAGCCTCAGTCAGATGGATTTGAACTTTTCTAACTTGAACATGTGAGTTTGCTGCGAGCTCATTCCCACTATGTGATTCAGCGCTGTGGGGGCGCACACCGCATGATAACCTGGATTCCCAGCTCACCGGAGCCGCAGTCATTTCAAAGCAAATAAAAGCAGTAAAAGAGAGAAAACGTGAAACACTTCAAAGGAATCCCCGCGGTATACCATTATTCCGTTGTGCTCAGCAAGTGTGCCATCTGATCTGCTCTTTCAACCCTGTTTTGACACCTGTCAGGGTACTTAATAAAATAGTTTCCCACGTTTGCTCTTTTTTCCATTTTGTACTTGTACTTTCTTACAGTCTTATTACTCTTACAAAAAGTACTATTGCGGTTCCACAGTTCAGTAATGATATCTGATGGAAATACTAGAATATTTGAGAAGTACCATGGTACTTTTCGTAAGTATCTCTCTTTCTGCATCTGTTTGTTTGTTTACCGAAAAAAAAAAAAAAACTTTAAATGTTGCCTTTTCCATTCCTTTTTTCCTCTTTCCTTTCTCACACCCTTTCAAACACACATTTCCATTTTTCCGTGGTGCTGGACTCGCATCTCTTGTAAAAGGCATCTTTTTCTTATCAGATGGTTGGAGCGTTTCATTAAATGTGTAGTTTACGGCTATCTGTTCTCCACCTGTGTGTTTTGATTGCCGAAACGAATGGCAGAGCCACAAGCAAAACGTCTCTCAGCACCAGTCAGGTGGCTTAGCATGACCGATAGCAGCTCTCCCTCTTCTCTGATTGGCTCTCAGCCGCTCTTATCCTTTCTCCCCTTTGCCTCGCGCAGTTGCGAGCAGAATAGACTTTGTTAAATTACGTTGTGTCACATTTGCAGATTATTTTCGGAAAGAAGCCAAGCTAATCAGGGTAATTAGATTTCATGGCAGTTTAGTGAAAAAACAAACTGACAAACTTACAAACAAGCTGAGTGTGAAGGGATAGCAGAACTAATGATGAACTAATGATGCCAAAGCGTTGGTCTTTGAAGATATGCCCAATTGTATGTCCCATAGAAACTAATATGATGGTAAATAAAGCAGAGTGGTTCTTTAGTATATAATATTTCAACCATTTCTTTTTTAAGAATCAAATTGTACCATTGTACTTTCAAGAACATGTTCAAGTCATATTTCAGCTCAAAAGCTAAAGAAAGAAATAAAATTAGGACTCATTTTCTTCAAATAAAATATTCCTTGTATGTATGTTTCTTATATGTATATGTTAAAATATAAATATTATAACAAATATATGTCATTTTAAAAATATATTTATTTTACTGAATAAACCATTTTTTTATATTACATAATTTAAATACTGTATATAAATACATAAAAATAATATAGTAAAAATGTCATATTATAGACACGTGTGTATAATTATATATAGTATATAACATTATTTTTTATTTTAATATAGAATTTTTATATATTTATGACATGTTTATAGCATATTTAAATATGTACAACTGTTTAAAATGTATACTAAACATCAAACCATTATTTAATTTTTAATATTATTTGTCATTAAAATTTATTTATTTATTGTATACGTTTATGTACATGAAATATTTAATTTATAATGTAATAGATTAATATAGTATATACATTTTAATATAATAAATATTTCAATATTTTATTATTAAATATTATTAGCATTTAAGATATTTTTATGCTTTTTTCACGTGTTATACAATGCTTATTTTCTTATTTGCTTAATTTTATATTATTAAAATGTAATTTATTATATACATTATATATCATACTTTTACACACACACACACACACACACACACATACACACACACACACACACACACACACACACACTTGTTCTGCTATCCTTGTGGGGACTCTCATAGGTATTATGTTGTTCTGCTGTACAGACAGTATTTTCTATCGTCCTACACCAACCCTACACCTAAACCTACCCCTTACAGGAAAATTTTCTGCATTTTTACATTTTCAAAAGACTTCATTCTGTGTGATTTATAAGCTTGTTTACCCGTGGGACCTCAATTTAGGTCCCCACCGTGACACAAGTCCCCATGAGGCTGTGTGTATTCAGGTCTAAGTCCCCACCAGGATAGAAAAAACAAGTACACACACACACACACACACACACACACACACACACACACACTTGTTCTGCTATCCTTGTGGGGACTCTCATAGGCATAATGTTGTTCTGCTGTACAGACCGTATTTTCTATCGTCCTACACCAACCCTACACCTAAACCTACCCCTTACAGGAAAATTTTCTGCATTTTTACATTTTCAAAAAACTTCATTCTGTGTGATTTATAAGCTTGTTTACCCGTGGGGACCTCAATTTAGGTCCCCACCGTGACACAAGTCCCCATGAGGCTGTGTGTATTCAGGTCTAAGTCCCCACCAGGATAGAAAAAACAAGTACACACACACACACACACACACACACACACATATATTTTAATGAATAATTTGATGAACTGTTTATGAACTGCTGTTTATGAACTGCTGTATTTGTGTACCGGACATGTATTCATGAGATTCAGCCAGTTGTTTGGACATGGTACAGGAACCATGGTAAACCTGTGTTTTTTTTTGCACATGCGCTTAGGTTTCAGCCTTTGAAAACATGTAAGTATTTAGCATGCAGACATCATTCTGACCGTAACCGACTGTTACCATCGGCGTAAACACGTTTCCCTTTAAACCTTTAGCAGTGAACGTATAGTTTTGGGCTTGTGTGCTGCGTTCTTGGGAAACTGATAAGGGCTCTCTGTGCTCAGCATACAGGCCTTTATTGACTCTGAACAAATTGCACCTTTTCATTAGCAGTGAAACCCTCACCTTTGTGTACCACACAGTAATTGAACACTAACACAGGCTCGCTCTATTGAGGGGGTGGGGGGGGGACTGCATCACAGTCTATTTATTCAGTCACAACCGAATCGAGAGCACAGCACAGTATTAATAAGGAGACTGCCGCCCGAGGCAATTAAACCAGCAGCCCAATGGAACTCTGCAGAGTCACCGAGCCGCATGTGGCTTTCCCATCAGGTTTGTTTACAGAGCCCTCGCCGTGGCAGTGCTAGCTCATATCTCCGGTAGATTTTAATAACGCCGCTGGTGTTCCGTACTCCTCCCATTCAATTAGAACCACAGGCAGGGTAAATAAGAAATGAGGGTAACAAGTTCAGATGCTTTATCAGGCTCTGATTGGATGGATCAGGGGAAGAGCAACCCTGTGTTGCATCTTTCAAACATCACCTGCAAATGTTTTTTGGCATGTATTGTTTGAAGTACCATGTAAATACTATGATGCATGAATATGATAATCATTCGGTACCATGAAGTCTTTCATTTTTTCATTCATTTATTCATTCATAAATTCATGAGTCATATGTCACCCCAGGCTATACATTTATGTACATAAAATATTTAATTTATAATGTAATAGATTAATATAAATACATTTTAATAAATTATGTTTTAATTATAATAAATATTTTAATAATTTTTAATAAAAAAAGTAATTGTAATAATATATAATTAAAAAAAACAATTTAACGATGTTATAATTTTAATAATGTTCACTTTTTATACAATGTTTATTTTCATTGTATAAAAAGTGAAAAAAGCATAAATATATCATAAATAATAAATGGAACATATATATATATATATATATATATGAATACAAGTGTGTGTGTGTGTGTGTATATAATCTCATATAATTTCCCAATAATCCTGTTGTCCTGTAATTTTTAATAATTTTTACGCAGATTTAAATGTTATAGTATTTTAATAATAATGATCATTATAAATATTCAATTTAATGATTTAATGAATTATACATTATATATAGAAATATGACATGTTCTCTGTCGATTCCTTCAACCAACTGATGCATCATGGTACCACAAGGTTTTTTTTGTTCTGCTTCTGCATCAAAGCATCAATAGAAAGGTTGATACTTTGATCTAGCTGCATCCTTCCATCATGTACTGCTTTAGTTTTTTGTTTGGTTTGTATGTTGCACATGAGATGTGTCTGTGAAAACAGAGTATGTGCACAAATCCAGCTGCCACCTCACTATGCCATTTATTTATTTTACTTAAGCAGAAAATGGTAATTTTTAATTTTTAATTTAAATTCACTTATGCCAAATACTAGACGTGGAGTATCTGCATCTGAAGAGAGGTCTTGTCGGGTAAGATCCAGTGCCCATGGTTCTGCTGCTGCCTAGTTAAAGTGCACAGTTGGCATCATAACTCGGGTACCGATGCCAAGTCTTTAAAATGGCACACGCCCTCAAAAAGCTTAATTGCATCTTGCTCTGTGCCCTGGTTTTCCAATCTGTTGGCATGACAACGGTGGCGATGGCCTTGAAGTCCTCCTCGCATCCTTCATATCCTCGCCTTCACTCGCTCTTGATTTAGCGGCATCACTGAAGGGGCTGCCATGTCTGAATAGCCACATTTACTCAAGTAGTAGATCAAAAGTGTTTTTGATCTTCTTTAGATGCACCTCAGTGCCGTTATTTGAATCTCTCAGAATTATAATAGCAAGTTATTATGTTTTGTGTAGAGCAGTTTCATGTGTGTAAAAATACTTTTTTCTCTAAATGTATGACAAAGATAAACACTGTGTTATACAGTCTGTGTGTGCTATAACCAGGAATGAACCTTTAGAGTGATTAAATGTATGATTTTTCACCTCACAGCAGTCTCATCACTCATATTTTCTTTAAAATATCTAAAAATTTCAGTTTCTGAAGACTGTCCTCTTTTTGTTTTGTAGGAGTGTCCTCAGATCCTGCCGTCCACTCAGATCTACATCCCTGTTGGTGTCATGAAGCCCATCACTCTGTTGGCCCGGAATCTTCCGCAGCCTCAGTCCGGACAGAGGAACTACGAGTGTATCTTCTATATTCAGGGGAAGGAGTACAGTGTCACTGCATTGCGCTTCAACAGCACTAGCATACAGTGTCAGAAGACTATGGTAAGTTTAAACCCTTGTTATTTGGTGTTTTGAGTGATTTTGTTCAGTGAAGATGTTTGTTTACCAGAGGTTGCTCTTTCATTGCTCAGGAGATATAGCGGACTTATTAGATGTGTTTCGTGTGTTACGTAATTGCTGAAAACAAGCTTAAATACTAAAACAAGCTTAAACCAGCCTGTATTTGTTTGCAACTTGTTAGTTGGTTGAATCAGATCTAGCTGGCCAAATCATTTAGCAGGTGGGTTTTTGTTCCTTAGAAGAAATAACAGTAGAAACAAATTTCGTATACATTTATGCACTACTATTTAAAGTTTGGGATCAAATTTTTGTATAAGAAATGAATACTTTTGTTAATAAAGGACACATTGAATTGATCAAAAAAATATAGACATTTAGAATGTTACAAAAGATCTATTATGCTGTTCTTTGGAACTTTCTGTTCATCAAAGAATCGTTAAAGTATCACGGTTTCCACAAAATATTAAACAGTACAACTGTTTTCAACATTGATGATGATAAATATTTTAGAGCACCAAATCAGCATATCAGAATGATTTGTGAAGGATCATGTGACACTGAAGACTGGAGTAATGGCTACTGAAAAGCAGCTTTGCATCACAGGAAAAAATGAAATTGTAAAATATATTAAAATTAGTGCTGTCAAACGATTAATCGCGATTAATCGCATCCAAAATAAAGTTTTTGTTTACATAATATATGTGTGTGTACTGTGTATATTTTTATGTATGTATAAATACATAAACATGCTCGTATATATTTAACAAATTATTTTTTTTATATATTTTAAATATATTTATATATAATATAAATTATATGAATATAAATATATACATGTAAATACATGTAAAGATTTTCAAAATATATACTGTATGTGTGTGTATTTATATATTTATTATATATTGTGACGAGTCGGCTGCCTCCCCCCCTTTCATATCATCACCACCCCGTCCCTTATTCGCCGCCCTTCACCAGGCTCCCGACGGGAGTGGGCGTGTGAGAGGAGAGGCGCGGAAACTAGCCCGCCTGGCGCTGTGACAGAGGCGCACCTGATCCGAATAGGCCTCATCACTTCGCCGTTAAATGCCGAGCGCTCCTCGAGAGACCGGGGCTCTCCTGCGTAATGCACGCTGGTGTCCTCGTGGGTCCAGGAAGGGTGCGTAGAGGGAACCCCTGCGCCAGCCGCGCGAGCCAACCTCGGTGGTCCGGAGGGGGACTGACTGCTGTGTGGCTGACGGGCCAGGAAGCCGGGCCACTCCATCTCCGCTTGTAGTACCAGAGAAGAGTGATGTTGCCGCCGCTAGAAGAAGCCGCCGTCCCCTCGCGCCCCCGGACCATGCCGGGAGCGCATGCGGCCGCCGGACTCCGCCCCTTACCTGGACCCTTCCTTTCTGAACACTGCCCTTCCTTCACATTCCCGCAGCACGACGAGGACACCAGATCCCCTATTATTTTGGACACTTTTACCCCCTTTGGACACTTTATTTTAATATTTCTGTTGAATAAAAGCCTCTCCGAGGCCTGACGTCACACCCACTGTGTCTGTCGTTTGCTCCTGCCGCTAATATATATATATATATATATATATATATATATATATATATATATATATATGTATGTATATATATATATATATATATATATATATATACACACACACACATATATATTGGATGCGATTTAACCACAATTAATCATTTGACCGCAATAATTAAAATAGTTATTTTAAATTGATATATATATATATATATATATATATATATATATATATATATATATATAATTATTATTTGATGAGAAATGTTTTGAGTTCTTTTTGAGATTTCTGACTTTTGCTTGTAGACTCAGGAGACACATTAGAATACTGGAATAGAAGACTTTAATTTAAAAGCTTTAATTTGCTCTACATTTGATTGCATTGCTGTCTAGAAGAAACAATTGAGATGCTAATGGGGTCTCATTGGGGATTTTCTTTCTTTTGGAAAGAATTTCTAGCCAAACATACTGTAGAGTGTCGTGTGTATTTTATGATCACATGGGCCAGTGGGCCTGTGCCACAGGCAAATGGACCGAAAGTCATTCTGACAAGCCGTGACCCCTTAAATTGACACATCTCTGTGAGTTGTTTAAGGGCCATTATTGGTGGAGAAAACGCTAGTCCAAATAGCTGGCCATTTTCTTACAGCACTGCTGAGTAAAGTCTTCCCCCTCATTACCTTTTGGCCAATCAACATTTTGTCTGGCTGTCAAAAATCCCATCAGGCACTGGGCAGGCACTGGTGGACCATTAGGGCCTGATGAAACACGTGCCACTTGTTATCATTTTAACAGACTGCTTTGCAAAGGCAGTCATTAGTGGCAGAGAGAGGAAGCTTGGGTATTTGATGGCACCGTGACACTTCTCACCATGCCTTATTGATGACCGTTATAGGACGCAGCCTCTTTCTCTTTTGTGTGGAGATTCCTGGTGTTACTGAGGGGGAGCTAATTACACAGCTAAAAGTTTGCAGAGAGCTGTCTCACTAAAGACTTTATCGACTGTTTGCTGTCGCAGCCGCTTCAAATCAACAGCGATTGGCGCGTCACTGATGAGAAGCTATTCCTCTGTCTCCGCTAGCTGGAAGCATCAGCCAGAGTGATGTTAACTTCAACAGTCAACGAGAGCGAAAAACAGCCGGCTGATAAGCGACCTGTTCTCTTCTGATTTTGCAAAGGAAGGTGGAAGCAATACAGGTGCTTTAGGGACAGTTCACCCAAAAATGACAATTCTGTCATCGTTTACTCACCCTCATGTTGTTCCAAACCTGTATGAGTTTTTGTCTTCTGTTGAACACAGAAGATGATATTTTGAAGAATGTTGGTAACCAAACAGTGACGGTAGCCATGGATTTCCATTGTATTTTTTTTTCCCCCATATAATGAGTTTCTTTCTTCTTTTGAACACAAAAGAAGATATTTTGAAGGGTGTTGGTGAACAAACATTGACTTCGATAGTACTTTTTCCATACAATGAGTGCCGTCAACTGTTTGGTTACCATCATTCTTCACAATATCATCTTTTGTGATCAACAGAACAAAGAAACTCACACAGGTTTGGAGCAGCTTGAGGGGGAGTAAATGATTTTTTTTTTCATTTTTGGGTGAACTATTCCTTTGTTCTAAATGGTAAAGTTCACGCATAAATGACAATTATATTGTTTACTAACCCTGATGTCTTTCTTTCCTCTCTGGAATACAAAATGAGAAATTTTTGGTTGTACTAGTCACTTATTTTCATTCATTTACAATGAATAGGGACTAAAGATTTTGAGTTTCATAAAATAACTCGAAAGCATCATAAAAATATCATAAAATTGGTCCATATGAATCAAAGTCTTCTGAGGTCATGTGATAAATTTGTGTAATGAAAAGACTGAAAATTAAGTCTGTTTTCGCTGATATTCTTTCCCTTCAGCTGTTAACCACTACATCATTGAATCAGTAAGTTGAACTTCAGTAAGTTGAACTCAAACAATGATTCATTCATGCATTCATTCAATTGGACATTGCTACTTCTCTTGTGAACACGAGGGCAGAATTTTTAAATAATGACATAAAGTTTGCTCTGTTCCTCGCAGGAAGTTATCACGTGACTTCAAAAACATTGAATATAGCGAATGAGTCATTTGGACTGCTTTTATGATATTTTTATGGTGCTTTTGTCTCCCTTTTGAAGCTTTAAAAGCTTTAGCCCCCTTAATTTAATGAAAAAAATTAAGTCTTAAAAAAATCCCCCTTTTTTCTCAGAAGAATCAATTAGAAAGTCCTGTTTCTTTATTCTAATTCCGAACATTGCGGTTAAGTATAAAAAGTAGCTTGTTAATTTACTAAATTCTTCCTAAGCTCAGTCTGATTGTATAGCTCATGTTCTTTAACAGTCATGAATAGCAGTGGGTCATCTTTATCTCAGCTGAAGCTCTAAGAAAGGTGGTTTTCCGTACTTTTCCCTGGTCATCTGCGGTTTAGGAACCACGCCGGGTTTGGTTCTGTGCTGCTGGGTATTCAGACAGCCTGTCACTCCTAATGAGAGCCGCAATTACAGCCGTGTTAAGATCCCACTGCAATTACACCATTAAATGCCAGCAATTATCAGTTACTTAGCGTGCAGTGATTTTAGCATGAGTGCTGTGTAGCCCTGCGTGAGAGTTCCATTACCAGAAGTAGGAGCATGTTTAGAATGACAGGCTTTGGCGTAGATCAAGAGTCGCTATTGTTTTAGTCATTCACAGAGTCACTCCTTACAGATTAAATGACTGTTCGTCAATAGGCTCCGGCTGAATCGGTCCCGGAACATTCCAAGGACTTCCATGTTAGAACGCTTTGGCTGAGGTGCCAGACGGCAGGTCGGATATGAATCACCCGCCTGCGGTTCTTTTCATTCACGCCGCAGAAACTTTTCCATCTGAATGATTAATTATGACGCTGACTAATGGTTCTGTTGAATTCAGAGGGATTTGAACTGTTTGCTTTGCCGAAACAGCACTGATTCTGAGAAATGCAATTTTAAGGTAGTCGACAACAGTGTTAGGGAGCAACATGTTGCATAATCAGGTTAATTTTTGCTAAAATAAACTAACATGTTACTTTTGTGATTTTATATCAGAGTTGTTTCATTTCAAAAAGTTTTTGAATATTGAAGACACTTCAAAATGTGTGAATATATATGCATTAGATGAAATGTACAAATTATGCTAGAGCTTTGAACTATATTCCCTTTCTTGAGCCATTTTTGAAAGTAATAACAAAACAAAATTTAACAAAATTGTGTCAAGATTTCTTTTCTTTCATTCATTCATTCATTGCCAATTTAGGTAACACTTTATTTTAAGGTGCCATTGTTACACGTTACGTATACTTACTATTATAATAACAATAAATTATGCATAATTACATGCAAGTAACTCTAAGCCAAACCCTAATCCTAAACCTAACCCTATAGTAACTGCATATAGTTAATTAATATTGCTCAGTACTTAAATGTATGATTACTCTGTAACAGGGACACCTTAAAATAAAGTGTAACCCCAAATTATTAAATAATTTCCTTATAGGTTTAAGTTTGATGGTCTGTGCCCGCATGCTTGTTGAACACTATTGTTTTATCATTTAAGACATCTTTTTTGGGAATGTTTTGCTACTTTTTAAATTGCTTCAAAAAGTGTTTGAGCATTGAAGAAAAAGGCCAGGACGTCAAAGCATTAGACTACAAAAATATTTAAATTATGCTAGACAGTTGAACTATATTCACTTTTTTGGGGCCATTTTTTAAAGACATTTTAATAGTATAGTCAAGATTATTTTTTACATTTCCTCATAGGTTCAAGTTTAATAGCTTGTAAATGTCCAGATGCTTGTTGAACACCATTGTTTTATCAATCAAATTCAAATACTTTTTTTTCAAATATTATTTTTATTTACAAAATATTAAAATATTTGTTCACTAATCAAGTGATTTTTTGCAAATTTGACAACCTCATCTGTGATATCTAGATAAAGTTGTCATGGTGACAGATTTGAAAGAATTTGCAAAAACAATGTAGAATGCATCACAAAACCAAATGTTTAAGATTGCATGGCGCAAAAAAAAAGACGTACAAGATCGTGGATGTAATTTTCTCAGGAGTTAAAGGATAATATAGCAAGCGACGTTCCTCAGCGCTGGTCGTTGGAGGTCAAGCGTGTGCCAGGTAGATCCGAGGCAACAGCTGGCAGGTGGAATCCCAGGCTCACAGTGGGCAGATGGCTGGTGTAGTATGATTAGGGAGGGAGAGCTGATTGTGTTTGCCTGAGATTGATCAATTCGATCCTTTGTCTCTCTGCTTAAGACAATAGAGAAGACGGGTTAATAAAACACGGCGGTGTGTTGGGACGCAGAGGGAAGCGGGCAGTCCTGACTCAATCGATTGAGTAAACAAAGGATATAGAGCTTAGGATGAGATGTGCTGAGAAGGAAGAACATCATTGAGCATTAGCAGGTTGATACTGAAGAGGAAGAACTTATTATTTGAGTTTGGGTTGTATAGCCGTCCGTTGAGATGCCTGTAGATGTATTCAGATCTTGTCTGTAAAAGAAATTCGAACTGGACAAAAGTGATGTGAAATGCTTATTAAGAGAGAGAGTGTTTTTAATCATAATATTTGTCACAACTCAGCTTTCTAGCTATTTATTTTTACTGTGTCACATTGAAAAACGCTGGATGGAAATACTAAGGTACAGATAAAAATTGAGAAATATTTTGCAATAAGGTTAATTACCATGCTTAACATGAACTAACAATACGTTTACAGCATTTATTAATGTAGGTTAATGCTCTTTTTTTTCTACATTTTTACCCATTATCTTGCGATTATGGGGCTAAAGATTAAAAAATGGACACAAAATGCAAATTTCTAATACATTTTTAACATTTCATGTTATATCATTTTAATTTGTGATAGAAAATAAGTTAACAGTAAACAGTAGTATATTATAAATTAATATTATCAAATAATCAATAAATGCTATAAAAAAACTGTCATTCATTGTTAGTGCACGGTACATACAGTAATACCGTGATTTATATGTAATTTATTTATTTATAATTTCTTTTTTATTTTTATTTATTTATTACTTATTTTTATTTTATTTTTATTTTTATTTTTTCGTTTTTTATAATAAAATTTTACAAATTACAAATTTTCATTTGCAGTTTGGGTGAAAACATAGCTACAGTGTTTATTGTGTGGTAATACTCAACCCTATTTTAGTGTAAAAACCTTAAAGGTATAGTTCACTTAAAAATGAAAATTTATCATCATTTACTCGCCTATTTACTCATATGTTGTTCCAAACCTGTACAGCTAATTTTCTTCCACTGAATGCAAAATTTTGATAAATGTCTTCTTTTTTGTCCATACAATGAAAGTCAATAGGGTTCAATGCCATTTGGGACCTTATTGACTTTTATTGTATGGATAAAAACAGTTGAAACGTTCTTCAAATGATCTTCTTTTGTGTTCCACAGTGGTAAGAATGTCATGCAGGTTTAGAAGTAAATGACAACAGAATGCTCATTTTTTGGGTGAACTGTCCCTTTAAGACTCATAAACAAAGGCAACTATATGTTCATGGGCAGGTTATGTAGATTTTGCCCTGGCACCAGCACAAATTTGGTGGAAAAGAGGTAGAGGAGAGGAAATCAAATGAAGGAGTGAAGATGGTTGTATAAAAGACAAGACAGGAGGCCTAAAGTCGCTCTCTCTCTCGGAGCGCCACAGCTCAGGACCCAGGAGATGAACAGAACAGGCTGATGGTATCAGACTCTGCTTTACAACATTACCTTCAGCTCAGATAAATGACCGGAGAGAGAGAATGAGAGACTGACAGAGAAAACACAATGATGGAAAGGAACGGAGGGGGGAAAGGGAAGAAAAATCTCAGCCAGAATCTCCTCTATGCCGTCTACAGCAAAATGAGGACTATCAGGAGAGTTTGATAGGATCCAATTAAAAGCCGTCGTAGATAAAATGATGATGAATTGCAGCCGTGCAGCAGAGAGATGGTTTGCTCCAGACTCAACACACCAGTTCCTCCCCAAACACTTTGAGGGGAAAAAAAGACGGAAGGGAAGGAGGGAAAATGAGTTGAGGAGCAGGAGGAGGAGGAGGGTCATTATTTTTGAGGAAGGGAACAGGAAGCGGTTTTCGTAAGTTGGGGCGAGATGGTGAGGTGAATAACTGAAGGAGTCTCAGTTGCTTCCCACAGCGGGGTTAAGAGCGTGTCAGACGCTCCTGTGGAGCCGAGCTCCTGCTAGGAAGAAGATTCACCATGAGCTCCGAGCTGAATTCAAGAGCTTCAGCCACTTGACGAAACCTCTCATTGCGAAAAACAACACAGCAGTTGCACCAATAAAACAACTCTGCATAATGAGCTACAAATACATTTTGACAGCTTTTTTTCCTCTTCAAAAGTAGTTCTGTTTAGAGATTTCAACAAACTACAAATCACAAGTGTATGATGTGTTACGTATATATAAAAATATATTAGATATTGTATTTATTAGATATTTAATCTATTATAACTAAAATATGGTTTATGTATTATATAATTGCAGCCAGAAGAATATTTATATATCATATTTCTGTTTTATTTTTATTTAATTTTTAATATAGTTGAGCGCTGAACGGCTGCTGATGCACTGGAGCTCACATCTTCAAAAGCGGCGAAGCAAATTTTCAATTAGATGTTATCTTTATTAACAAACTACATATTTGAAGTCCAAACAAGTACATTCTCACCTAAAAAGCTCTTAAAACTACTTTCCGTGATACAAAACAGTATTATTTTTAAAATTATAGTGGATTTGGATGTCCGCTATGACACTCACTGTGAGAAATACAGCAACTTCGGCAAGTGGAGTGTTAAAGGGGACCTATTATGCAAAAATCACTTTATAAGGTGTTTGAACACAGTTGTGTGGCTGCAGTGTGTGAAAACAACCAGCCTATAATGGTAAAAATCCACCCACTCATTTATTTATAATCTAAAAAAATAATAAACAGTCTCTCAGAACGAGCTGTTTCAGATTCTCCCTCTGTTCACGTCACCGAGGGGAAAAAGTCCCGCCCATTTGTGACGCTGCCCTATAAGCATAGACACAGCCCTGAGTGAGAAGCTGCGGTCCGCCTCCGCCATTAACGTTACTGATCACTGTAGCTGCTGGAGATATACAATGTCAGCGCCAAAGAGGCTTTTCAAGTGTTGTGTTTTGGGAT
>JAFVLL020044211.1:0-13334 GCA_021397915.2 Tor tambroides | reverse complement strand
ATAAAAAGACGTTTATGACATTAAAACAGCGACATCTGCTGACGGACAATGTGCTGCGTTGTCACGGGAACATCCCAGCTGAAGATGATGAGGAAATTAGATCGCTCCCTTCACCAAGTGCGTTCCAAACGACTAAATAATGGCACGCATGTGCCCTGCTCAATCCAAAGTCCCCACTCCAAGGGGATAAGGATGATAAGGATGATTTGGAACTTGCCCGTGAATCATTCGATACACGATACGCGTATCGTTACACCCCTAAAAATTAGTATATACATTTAAACAGGGCTGTCTCAAGTTGGCGCAGGGCCCAGTGCAAGGTATAAGGAGCAGGGCCTCCTCGTAACATTCGTGTTCCTGTTCTTGGGGGTGGGGGTTCCCCCTCGGTTTGTTTGCCACGGGGCCCGGTGCGGCTGCAGCAGTTGTACTGCCCTAAGGACAGCCCTGCATTTAAAAATTATTTTTGACTATCTTTTCCCAATTTAAACTGTTGTACTAGTTCTCTCATCATTGGTGCTGTGTGAGTAAACTGATACAGTGGCCTGTGTAATGTAGTTCTTTACGAATTGCAGTCTAGTGCAAGGTGTCCTGTACAGGAGTTTGAAAAGATGCCTTCTAAATTTCTCTCTCACAAATACATAGAAAATGGGGTTCAGGCAACTGTGTGAATAAGCCAAAGCTTCTGTGATTTGCAGACTTAGATTGATTGCCTTACTGCCGTCACAAGATTGAGTTATGAGCTCATTCAATTCTAAGGCTTTCACAAAAGCTGTGACATTGTATGGAGCCCAGCAGCAGAAGAAGACCACCATCACTGTGATGACAAGGTGCATGGACTGCCTCCTGGTAGAGCGAGCTGTCAGGAGTCTCTTTAAAATCATTGAGTAACAAAATCCAATCACAATAAGAGGGAGAATTAAACCCATAACATTCATTTTCAAGATACTAAAAGTCCTTGAAGAAAGGTAAGAATTTTGATCATTTGTTGGGTAAGATATGCAATATTTTTGTTCTTTGTTTTCTGTGGTTTTTAGGTTTATCAACTCAGGAAAGGATGCAGAAACAGCAACAATCCATGTGACCACACTTGCTAAGATCCCATATGTCCTTGTTCTGACTCTCAGGGCAAACACAGCATGAACTACTGCTAAGTACCGATCAACACTCATCAGTACAATAAAGAATATCCCACTATAGAATCCAATGTGGTAGACACTGAGGACCATAGTGCACATAACATCTCCAAAGATCCACTGATCTCTGGCATAGTGTGCCAGGAAGGGGAGGGAGCAGACCAAGAGCAGGTCAGCAATAGCCAGGTTCAGAAGACAGATGTCAGTCATACTTCTCAGCTTCACACTCATCAGAACTATCCAGATCACCATTATGTTACCCAGAAAGCCCACAACAAAAAACAGGGAGTATAACACAGGTAGAATGCTAGCTCCATGATCTTCATAAACACAGGAAAATCCAGACGAATCAACATATCCAGCATAGTAGTCATAATAGTCATATGGTGCATCAGTATCTGGCTCATCATCCAATTTCCCATTTTTACTATAACTGGTATCAAAAAAAGAAACTGTAAGGAAAACAGAACTCCGCTTTTGACAGTTACTCATAATCTTTATGTACTTAATTGTAATTTAATTGTAATATGTGTTATGACCTTACTTGGATAAAGTATGATGATAAAGAGGACCATTGGTTACCATCATTGTCCGTGGACAGAGTGCAGGGGTCCTGTTCATGATAAATGACTTCTATCCAAAAACAAAGGCAAAGAAATGTATTACTAAGTGGAAAAATATCTGCAGTGAAGCAAAGATACTTCTGGATAACACTTCCTCTGTATAAATTAAGACAGGATCTTGCAACAGTTTCACCAACAGTTTCACAAAGTCTATTAATTAGGTCTTACAACTACAGATGTTACAGTGTTCTGAGTTTGTACTTGTCTTTGATTAAAAGTGTAATATGTGAAAAAGTATTACTAATTTTAAAAGAATATCTCTCTAATTTTATAAAATCTATTAACTTTTAAGAGAGCGGTTTATGACACTTAAGGAAAAGGGGAACAGATCTAGTTTCACAACTCATTTCTTACATATCAGCAAAACTGAAGAAGAAACTAACAAAATATTTTTGTAGGAAAAAATCCATGTTGTAATAATTATCAAATAAGGTACTTCAAAATATATAGTTCACCCCAAAATTAAATCCTTTACTCACCCTCATGTTTTTCTGTCTGTCTATTTGACTTTGTCTTCTGTGGAGCACAAAAGTTATTTTGAAGAATAAATCAAAAATATGAAAAAAAAAAAATGCTACTGGGGTATACAGTCCATAAATCGGTGCTCTTTGGGTGCGGTATTTCTTAATTCATCAAAAAAACTTTTAACTCCAAGGCACTCGAAAATATAGTGAAAAATAAAAAGCCTTTACATTAAAAACAACTCAAAAATACACCGATGCGTTGCGGCTAACAAGCCTTCATCAGGGTGTAAAACTACAAACACACTCAGAGTCCATTTTAAACAATCAGTTTGTCACATGACACAGTCAACTGGTTAAATTTAAAAACATCACAAAGAGAATATTTTCATAAATATAGTTATACCCAATACATTTGAATTATTATTGTTTGAATTACCAAAAAAGAAAAGAAAAAGAAAAAACTTTTAGCAATCTCCAGATAATATCATGAAATACAACATAGGTCCAAGAAACACAAGTCACTTAAGGTGAAAAATCTAATTCACCATGTTGAAAAAAAATTCTGCATTAGTTAGTCATAAAATATGGTCTGAGTCAATTGAAGTAAATCTCTGTGATGAATTTCTCTAAAAGCTAATTGAAGTCATTTTTAGGAGATGAGATTGCAAATTTGGGTTATACAGGTGCCCTGCCTTTTAAATAAAGACACACAAAAGTCTAGTTACTGACAAATCTGTTTTTTCTCAAGAAAGATTGGTTAGTGTGAACTATGCCTCAATCCCAAAAACTTTAACATTACTTTAAAAATGCATTACATGATGTGCAAAGCTTGAAAAAGGCTACAAAAGCATCGCTGAAGACCTGGGCATTCATGAATCTACAGTAGGCTATATGAATCTACAGTACAGTTTTTTTGCCTTTCGTCAACTGTTTTCAAAAGCATTTTACTGTGAAAGTCTTTGATCATGTTTCCACTATCAGAAAAACAGAATGGTATTCAAGAAAAAAATATTGAGGCATGTCTTGTGTTTGCTAAACTATAAAACATGGTGGATGGAGCATCATGGTTTAATGCTATATTTTGCCTCCTCAGGGCCTGGGCACATGGCAATCATTGAATAAACAATGAATTCAAAAGCGTATCAAGACATTTTACAGGAGAATCTCAGGACAGCAGTTCCTCATGATGACCAAATGCATGCAAATTATGGTTGAAAATAAGAAAATGTGTCCTGGGGCAGTATGTATAAAGCCGCTCAGAGTAAAATTTTAGTCCTCTAAGTGTGTCAAAATTCTACGAATGATGTAATTTTAAACTTACTCTTAAGAATAAGAGTGATTCATAAAGGTTCCTAAGTGTTAAGACTAGGTCTCAGCTCCTAAATTATTTAAGAGAGCTGAAGAGGTCTCCTAGATGGCAGCAAAGAGGAGGAGACAAATACTTTCCAGCGAAAATATGACATATTGGACTTTTATGATAATATTGAGCTGATAGAACAACACAAACTTGATTATCAAGATAAAAAAGTCTTTTTTTTTTTTTTAGTAACTGACAAAGTAAGAAATTTAAGAAATTTAGTCAATGCTCTAACTGCAGAAATGAAAGTAGTAATTACATTTTTTTTGTCTGGAAAATTGGAAAAATCCAGCAATGCACCGGTGATGACACTGTAAGCAGGCTCTTACATATTGTGGCACTAACCCCACCAAACACAACAGTGGTCAAACGTGATGTGTGGATTTTTTTTTTTTTTATTACCCCACATTTCACTTAAACCATTAAAATACAAAGGACACAAAAACACTGACCAGTGTTGCCAACAGCTTTCAACTGAAAGTAGCTAAAACTGGCCACTTAATGTTGCTAGATGACTTCATAAAGGTGAGTTCACTGATCTATATTTATATTTATTTAGATCAGTTAACCCGTCTTTATGACATCATGGGAGAGTCTCGGAATGTAGATAAGGTTTGTCCAAGAAATTGATTTTGTTGCTAGGCTTTTGAAAAAAGTCTCTAAAGAGATGAGAAAGTCACTAAATCTAGTGACAAATCATTAAATTGGCAACACTGGCACACTGGCTACAACATAAGTTATTTACATTTCATTGGTCCTCTTGTTTTTGCATGTGTTCATAATTTCTTTGTATGACATCATGGCCAAAAATTATGACCGCACAATTTGGCATGTTTCATTGCATTATTATCAAAAATGAAACAACTGACTCTAGCAACTATTCAATATGCTTTCAAAATCTTGAACTTTTTTTTTTTTTTTTAATTAAGGGTGAAGATGTCAAATTTCAAATTTTCCTACATCTCATTGGCCACTACTATATGGCAGTTCATTAACTTTCCAACTGACCGCCAAACCATATTGCAAAAACAAGCCACTTTTATGAGGATTGTGGGCTTTCCTGGAGATGTTGGAGCCATTGATGGAACTCATGTTCACATCATTGCTCCAACTGTAAATGAGGAGACATACCAATAGAAAACACAGCATCAGTAATAATTTGTGATACTTTTGCACAATGAAAAGCATTTAAAAAAATACATTTAAATATTAAAATATTTCAGTGTCTAAATGGCTAAATGGTGTTGTGCTGCTGTGATTTACATGAGCAGGCTCGCTATTGGCCGATTCAGAAGTTGAGGTCAGCCATTTTGTGTTGACATCACTGTAGTGCTTAGTTCACAACACTTAAAGGGTTAGTTCACCCCAAAATGAAAATTATGTAATTAATTACTCACCCTCATGTCGCTCCAAACCTGTAAGACCTTTGTTCATGTTCACTGTTTTACTGATATATTTACTACGTTTCTGGACCTGGGAACATTTCAGTTGCGTTGCTGTCTACGAAGGGTCAGATAGCTCTCAGATTTCATCAAAAATATCTTAATTTGTGTTCCGAAGATGAAAGAAGGTCTTATGGGTTTGGAACGACATGAGGGTGAGTAATTAATGACATAATTTTCATTTTGGGGTGAACTAACCCTTTAAGTGTCACCTCAGTCAACACTTAAGAATCAGACTTAGACTTTACTGAAAGTTGCTTTTAGCTTCTTTATAAAAGTCTCCTACTCTCAGAAAAGTCCTACTTTTTACTAAGAATTTTTTGACACTTAAGTCAAAGCTTAAGACTATTCTTAAGAGCATTTCTGAGACATTTTATACATACGGGCCCTGGCCTTCAGACAATTAAGATGCTGCAGCATAACCTAAAGAGGGATGTGCTATGAATACAACTCAGAAATACTGATAAAGTGAAAAAGACTTGTGGGGATGGATGGTCCAAAATTGGTCTAAAGTCTTGCAAAAGGAGGAACCTATAGTTCAAGTTAATTCATGGGTTCACTCCCCAATGCCCTTAATGCCCTTTGAATGGAATATAGGCTATCCACCTTTTTCCTAACGAATCTATACTGCGTTGTAAATTATGGGAGGCACTACTGTTGTGGGGAAGTTTAACTCAAAATGACTGCAACAAATCATAAGAATGCGCTACAAATAATCCTTATCTGTCATTTTGACTGAATGGGCTGTCAATTTTCATTCATTTTCTATTTTCAGAAGTCAGGGGAATAACATATTAATGTGACGTGATCTATACAATAGTTCAAATCAACTTGCTGAATTATTGTCCTCCTGATTATTTTCATGTTTCCTTTCCGCTGTAAGTAAATGAAAAAAGACAACATAATGTGCATAAAGTTTGGCCCACATACCAAATGGAATTAAGGCCCAAGGTTGGCCCAAATGCGGTTTGCCGAAAGTCACCTAGACCAGTGCCGGAAACAAGCCAAAACGCACCCACAACTTCACAGTGTCCCGAGAGATCAGCCATAACTGGCCCACAACAGTGCCAGAATCCCCAGATGTCAGCCAGACAAGAGCTAAACTTTACCCCAGAACTCAGCCACAGTTTATCCAGAAGCTTTGGAAGACAGCCATAACTGGACCAATATTTTGCCAGAATCCCCAAAACTGAACCAGAAATTACCCTGTATAATATATTATGCAAGGTATAATAAAAGAACAAAATCACACAAATGCAGTAGTGTTTTATTGATGCAGTAGAAAAAAAATCTCAGCCAGATAACAGGAAAAATAAAAACAATGCGGTAAATGTTAACCCAATAACAGTTATCTTATAACAGAGTAAGGCAACACAAAAGCAACAGATAAATAATCAATAAATAGAAGAATAACAACAAAAAAGAGAAACCAAATTAAACTTTTATAAACAATAAAACATTGATGTAGTCTAAAATGTGGAAATGAGTTAAGTGATGAAATTTTCACACGGATGCTGTAAAATGTAATCACGTAACTCATTTCCATATTTTAGACTACATCAATGCTTTATTGTTTATAAAAGTTTAATTTGGTTTCTCTTTTTTGTTGTTATTCTTCTATTTATTGACTATTTATCTGTTGCTTTTGTGTTGCCTTACTCTGTTATAAGATAAATGTTATTGGGTTATCATTTACTGCATTGTTTTTATTTTTCCTGTTATCTGGCTGAGATTTTTTTGATAATTTGATAATGCTTTTACACTTTTAAATTTCCTTTTAATGATTGATGGTTGAAGGGTGAGTAAAATAATGTCACCTCATTGTAGCCGGTTTTTGAAGATGCACCGCATTCATAGAGCGAACCTTTTGCTGATTGATACAGTGTAAATGGAAGTTACTCCCATAATTTGCGCAAAGTGTCATGGGGCATAGGAAAAAGGTGGATACACTCCTTTTGAAGTGGAATCATGGTGGAATATCCTGTGATGTCCACTTCGCAGAGCACTTATGGTCGAATGGAATCAGACATCCCACCCTGCAAAAATTCATTTCAGGGAGGTAGTACTGTAACGGAGCCAACGAGACGGGAGTCTCTTTATGCACATTAGAACTAGGAACTAGGAACTAGAAACTAGAAACTAAGACAGTAAATGGCTCCGTAAAGCAGCTATCGCTAGGAGAGCGATAAACGCAGAACAATACTGGAGACTAAACAGAAAATAAACACGGAATGGCTTGATAAAGTAGCTAACACTAGGAGAGTGCTAAACGCTAGACAATACTCGGCAATCTGAAAGAGGAAGTCCAAGGCTTATAAAGCGTGTCTGAATGGATTCAGCTGTGTATGTGTAATCAGTGCCTTCAGCTGTGTGTGTGCAATCAGTGCAATGGATCATGGGAACTGTAGTCCGGAGTGACATGTAAAAGTCTGTGTGGTGTGAGAGTCAATGTAAAGAGAAGACGACCTCTTGTGGCAGTCGGACGGAAAACCATGAACCGGATTTGTGACAGAGCCCCCCCCCAAGGAGCGGCTTCCAGACGCTCCCCAGATAGTACAATACAGGAGGGTGGTGGAACGGAGGTTGGAACAGGTGGAGGGATGGAGGGCCAGGTCCATGTGTAAGTGGAGGGACAGGTGACTGAGGCAAAGCCAGCAAAACAGGATGCCAAGGAACCGAGAGCCAGGGTGTAACCGGCAGAGCAGGAACCCAGGACAGATCCAGCAGTATAGGTGGAACTGAGGACCACCACGACAGAGCAGATGGAGCAGCAAACCACCATGGCGGAGCAGAAGACCACCAGAGCCAGACAGCCAACCACCACAGCGGAGCAGACGGAGCAGGAGTCCACCAGTGCAGAGCAGACAGGGCAGAAGACCTCCACGGCAGAGCAGACAGAGCAGGAGCCCACCAGTGCAGAGCAGACAGGGCAGAAGACCTCCACGGCGGAGCAGACAGAGCAGGAGCCCACCAGTACGGAGCAGACGGAGCAGAATCCCCTGGTAGGGACTGGGACCTAGGGAAAACTGAGACACAAAAAACAGAGCATGTACAGACTCAAGGACCAAGGCAGGGAACATAGGAAGTCCATCAATATTTTCCCTGGTGTCAACTGAGCGGGCAGACAGTCCATAAGCAAACTCCCTGATCAAAACTGGACAGACAAGCAGTTCAAAATTTAACTCATTGACTGGAACTGGACAGGGAGACAGTTCAAAATCTGACTCAGTGACAGTGACTGGACAGACAGGCAGTTCAAAATTTAACTCATTGACAGTGACTGAACAGACAGGCAGTTCAAAATTTAACTCATTGACTGAAACTGGACAGGGAGACAGTTCAAAAGCAGATCTGACTGTAGAATTCAAACCAACAGACAGTTCACAATTGGATGCTTTGGCTGGAATAGGACTGGCAAATAACTCACAATCAAAGGCATTGACTGAGGCTGAAGCAGACAGTTCAGTGACATAAACTGGAAAGACAGACAGTTCAAAATCAGACTCATTAGGGGAAATGGGACAGACAGACATTTCAAAAACTGATTCGTGGATTGACCCTGGACAGACTGACAGTTCCTGATCAGAGAGATTGACAGCAATAGGTAAGACAGAGAGTTCAAAATCAGCATCTAGACAGACAGACAGATCACAATCAGCTTCCAAGGCTGATTCAGAACAAGACGAGAGTTCGGAGATGGCCTCATTGGCCGGTTCAGAGCAAGGCAAGAGTTCACTGACGGCCTCCATAGCCGTGACAAGACAGGCAGAGAGTTCACAGGTGGCCTTCGTAGCCGTGACAGGACAGGACGAGGGTTCATAGGCGGCCTCCATAGCCGTGACAGGACAGGACGAGGGTTCATAGGCGGCCTCCATAGCCGTGACAGGACAGGACGAGGGTTCATAGGCGGCCTCCATAGCTGTGGGACAGGATGAGGGTTCATGAGTGGATACCACTGACACCTCTGGAGGTTCAAGTTCAAGTTTCTCTTTTATTGTCTCCATTAGGAGAAATTAGTCTTAGGCTATCGGGAGAGCAGATCAAACATACAACAATACAATTATTCAATAACCCCCCCCCCCAAAAAAAAGGTTCTGCAGCGGTTGCCGCCAGATCATAGGAACTGTAATCCGGAGTGACATGTAAAAGTCTGTGTGGTGTGAGAGTCAATGTAAAGAGAAGACGACCTCTTGTGGCAGTCAAACGGAAAACCATGAACCGGATCAGTGACAAGTACCAACTGTCCCAACTGTTTACTGGATGGCTCAAAGTCATAGCAGTCGGTGTCAATGAATTTATTAATTTTGCAGCGATATCGTCGACTTGATTGCACAGATACTATTTGAACTGAACTGAGCTGGATGATGACATCATTGAATTCAATGATGAACTGCCTTTAACTGAAAATTGGATGTTTACTAATGTCCTTTTGCATTATTGACACTATTTTCCCATTTAATACTGTAAAGCTGCTTTGACACAATCTGTGTTGTTAAAAGTGCTAGGCTATATAAATAAATGTCATCTTACTTGACTTGACAAATTAAATTTTGACTAGTAAAAAGTTTAATTCTTGATATGTGTAATTACATTTTCACTAGTTGAATAGTACAATTATCTGCCATCAAAATTAATATATCAGAGGTAATTTTTTAATTGAAATTCCAGTTTCACATCAGAAATGCACTTCTTAGTAAAAATCATGATTTTTGATATCTGTAATTACATGGTGTAATTACTTCAAACAAACAATCTTGCATGTAGTATAAATGACTTTTACTTCCAGTTCTTGTTATATCAACAGTACCCAAAGCTTAACCAACACCATAACTGAGAGTCCCAAGAAACTCCCTCTTAAAGGTGTAGTACAACATTACATCCCTCCCTTTGTTTTAAAGATCAGACACACACAATCGAAAACATGCTTTCTTGAAACTGCGTTAACTTAAAATGATGGCTAAGCAAGTAAAATAAATTCAGTATAATAGACATATCAGCAGACTTTATCACAGCAAGACCTAAAATATAAAGGTCCTGAACTAAACTCAGTAACTGCTTCTTTATAATGTTTTGCTTTTGCCTCACTTTATGTCATCCATCAGTCTGTGGGGTTTTTTTCTGCTCCCTCTTGCAGGATATCTTCTCTCATTTGCACAGGACGTTCAGGAAACTTAGGGTAATTCCTGTGCTCCTGAGGTCTGCTTACATCATCAGAATCATCTGTCTCATCATCAGTGGAGTTGGTAAGTGGAATTGATGTGCATTCTTGCAGAGGTTTTAGATGAGAGATGTGTTTGGTGGCAATGCGTCGCCCTCTTTGAACTGTGATCATTGTTCCTTTGGTTTTTGTGACTTTGTAGTTCTTTGGGTTGAAAGGTGTCATGAGTTTTCCCATTTTCCTTTCACAAACAAGTACTGCAGCACCCACATTAAGCTCAGAATGCGATGCTTTCTTCCTGTTGTCAGAATATTGTTTCATTTTCTCCTTTTTGGAACTATCTGTGCACCGAAGTGTGTCGTTAAACACTGGACCGCAAGGCTGGTAATTTAATGTTGATAGGTCTGCCAAACAGTAGTTCAGCTGGGGATATCCCTTTAGTTTGATGAGGAGTTGCTCTATAATTTCTCAGAAATTTGTGGAGCTCTTGTTACCATGATTTTCCTTCAACAGTGGCCGTGGATATTGCCTTTTTGAGGGTTCTCATAAATCTCGCAACCTCACCGTTGGCTTGTGGCGAGTAGGGGGTGATCTTGCGATGGTGAATACCAAGGTGGGTTGTGAAGTTCGCAAGTTCTTGACTGGAGAATTGAGGGCCGTTGTCAGACTTCATTATTTTGGGAATGACTGCTGTGGAAAATATTTTGTCCAACAATGGAACGACTGAGTGTGCAGATGTTGATGGTGTTATCTCTACAAAGGGGAATCTGGAATATTCATCCAAAATAACTAGAAGATAGTCACCAGAGGGGAATGGACCACAAAACTTTTCTGTCTTTGCTTGGAAAGACCTGTGTAATGATTCCCAATGGCCATTCATTTCTTTTGGTTTGGCTATCTTTAAGGAGCACAATGCTACCTGGTTCAACATTGGGTTGTTCAGATTGCCATTTCCTACGTGTCTGTAGTAAACACAGATACTGTTTCCTCCATCTGTCCCAGAATGTGTTCGCTAGATGTTGGACTTGTCTCCATTGACGTTGAAAAAGATCTTTGGTTCCAAAGTCACCAGCAGGAGCTATAGGTGTGCACACTTTCTGTGTGAGGAGAATGGAAGGTGTAAGAAGAAACGGGTCACTTGGATCAGTAGACACCGGCACCAGCGGTCTAGCATTGATGATGGCAGTTACTTCAGCCATAAAGGTAGTGAGAACTTCATGAGTTAATTTCATGTGTCCCAACTGAAGGAACATGGAGTCTAATATCTTCCTTGCCATCCCTATCATTCTTTCCCAGGAGCCACCCATGTGGGAGGCATGAGGGGGGTTGAATACCCAAGAGCAACCATGTTCTGCTAAGTATTTTTGAACCCTCTTATCATCAATGTTCGATGGGATCTGAAGCTCCTTACACACACCGATGAAATTCATCCCACGATCTGAACTAATTTGTTTTACTGGATCTCGGAGAGCAAGGAAGCGCCTGAGGGGATTGATAAAACTGGAGGTGTCCAGCGACTCAATCACTTCAATGTGGACTGCCCTGACGCTGAGACAAGTGAAGATTACTGCCCATCTTTTGGGCGACGTGCATAGATGGACCATGGACCAAATACATCTAGGCCTATGTTGGTGAATGGAGGATCTGTACACATCCGGTCTGATGGAAGAAAAGCCATCTTCTGAGTTTGGAGGTGGCCACGAAGATTTCGACAAAGGACACAATGATATAGGATATTGTTCACAAGCCTTTTGCCTCCAATGATCCAGAAACCGGCTGTACGGATAGCTCCTTCAGTGAGTAAGCGTCCTTGATGTTGAGTTTGTTGATGATAATGCCTTACCAATAAGGCTCCAACATGGTGCTTGCCAGGAACAATTAAAGGATTCTTTTCGTACTGATTCAGTTTCGCTGCTGAAATGCGACCTCCAACTCTCAAAAGGCCTTGATCATCAGTGAATGGATTCAGTGAGATTAATGGACTACTTTTAGGAAGATTTTTCCCACTCTTGATGCATGCAATTTCTGTTGCATAGGTTTCTTCCTGGACGGCATGAAGAATGGCAGTTTTAGCCTTTGTGAAGTTTTCTGCTGAGCAAGCTGTTGGACAATAATGCCAGCTTCTGAGGCATGAGGATTCATCAGTTGCTGGTTTATGGAAAACATTGGCAATGTGAATGAGGTGTCCGATTGAATGGATAAGTGATTGCCAATTAGAGAACCTGGAAAAACGTTGTGATCCCAGCTTCTTGCTCACAGTTGTACTGCTCATATTGGTCACTTCTGGTTAGTGCTGGGCGGTATGACCAAAAATTTATATCACAGTATTTTTCAAAATTATACCGGTTTCACGGTATATGACGGTATTATTTTTTTTCATGCATGACCGGGTTTTAACCACTTTCTACTGATTGAGAGAGGAAATACTGCAATAGATTGACTTAGAATGCCCTATTTTACTGTCATGATGAGTGAATGTTGTAGAAAAATTCCACATTAATAGTGACTAAACACGACCCATTAATACATGAGTCACTCTCATTTATAACCGCGACATCGTCTGATAAAATCAACATGCATCTACACTAAAGAGCGGCTCTGCAGTGGTTTTGGCTATATTATTTTTTTTGTCTCATGCAGCACACTGCCTGCGTCTGAGTAATAAACAAAAAAAACAACAAATAAAAAAGTGCATAATATTAACAGATGAACTATGCTCAGGTGCTTGGAGACACTGTTTTGTACTCATATATTGACGAGTCTGCTGCGGTACGGCCAACTGAGAGCGCTGCTTCTCTGCCGCTCACTGCACAGAAGAGATGCCGAGAGAGGCGACACTGCGCCAGGAGAGTCAGACCTCGCGCTTGCGGGGCAGTACTTGCAACATCTTCCAACTGAATGATGGCTAAGGTTTATCCAAAAAAAAAAGTCGCTAGGTTTGTCAGTATATATATTTTATGGGAAAAAGCCGTTAAAAGGGTCTAAAAGTTACTAAATATAGTCCTGAAGTCGTGCTTGTGTGTGTGAGACGCGGGAGCTGATGGCAGCGGGCGGTGGATATTTGTCATGGCGAATAATTAGGAAGCAAGTTGCAAGTGAATAAGTTACTTTATTAGTAACCAGAGAGTCAGGTATACACAGAAACACGATGGCGATG
>JAFVLL020044210.1:0-20621 GCA_021397915.2 Tor tambroides | reverse complement strand
TGTATGATTTGTGAGTGCATTTCTCTGCTGAGGGAAAGGACGGGAATAATTTTGGACATGAACAAGGCCTAAATTAATCCTTCATGTGGACAGATGGGGGAGCTAGCTGACCAGAGGAGAGTGATTATAGGGGCCAGGTTGGGTGCGTGGATTCACTTTAGATCTTTCTAGATTTAAGATTTTGGTGGGACAGGACAAAACTCTCGTTTTGGTTGGGTTTTAAAGGTAAGTGGCCCTTCTGTGCTATTTGGGACACAGATAGATGTTACCAGGTGTAAATGGAAGGAAGACAGGCTGTTAGTTTCTGACTTCAGTTAAAAATTTAAATTAAAACTACAACTAAAACTATAAAAAAACACTTTTGTTACTTAAAATTTAACTTAATTTAACTGAAATAAAATATTAAAAACATTTTATTTTAGCTAATGGCATTTCTCGTTTTCATTAACCTGATGTAAAATAATTAGAACTGAAATAAAAATCAATAAAAACTATATATACATTGAAAAATGAAATTTAAAAAAATGAAAAAAAAAAAAAAAACTAAAACACAATGTGCAACAAAATTACCAATACTTAAACTATAATTAAAAAGAAAACCGAAAATATAAAAATAAAAAATACTTAAAATATGTATATCTTTAAAAGAAGTGCATATGGAGCTGGTATCACAGGGTGCTTGGCAAATAACGCTTTTCAGCCTATATAGTCTTTAACAAGATTAGGAAAAAACAGATGGCAAGTCTGTGTAAGCAATGTGTGGGAATACACTGTGAATGATGATCAACAGTGAGGATTGCGGAGGTGGCGAGGGTGAGTCGAGAGACAAGGTCAAAAGTACAGGTCGGGGAAGTGCTGATTCTGGAACGGAAGTCTTGGCTGATTTTACATACGTCAGAAAAGTAACAGAAAAGTGTGACGAATTTCCAAAGGCCTTCAGTGGCCTTTTTTTCTTCCATTTCCTTCGTGCTAAACACAGTTTCTTTCTGTTTGAATGTAGTAATTGAGGACATGATGGATGATGAGGTAAGATCTGCAGACATGCTGAGAGCAGTGGGAACTTTCGAGGGTCCAGAACTTTCTGCTGAAGATGACGAAGGATAGTTTAGGGAAGAGGAGGTGGTGAGTTGGAGGCAAATAGGGTAACTGTCCATCTGTGTCTGTTCTTTAAACCGGACAGCTGCTTATGTAACAACCACTAGACAAAATGGGAAGGGAGCCATTTTCTCATACATTTAAACAAATGTTGTAGTTTGTTATCGTTGTAGGTCTTTCTTTTCTATGTGCAGCTCCTTATTTCGAGCTATCTGTTTCGTTTTCATCCCTTGCGGATATCCTCCCTCTCTGCGTTCTTCTGTTTTTATACTGATAGAGCGTAACCTTTTGGCTTTCGTCACTTATATTTGGCCTCTTCCTGAAACACAGGCCTGAGCGCTGGAGAAAGAAGGCACAGGGTGTAGGCGGCCTTATGTAATTTCTTTGTGCTGCTCATTGAAAACAATTAGTGGATACACATCAATTATGACTAATGTATTCTGTCAAACTTTGGATATGACTCACAGAGTGCAAATAAACGGGATGTTTTGAAGTGTAATTTTTAACTAAACTATTTTATTAAAGAATCTTGAAAAAAGTATCACCATTTCCACAAAAATATTACCTTTTTAGCATCGATAAGAAATTATTATTGAGCAGCAAACCAGCATATTAGAATGATTTCTGAAGGATCATGTGACGCTGAAGACTGGAGTAATGATGCTGGAAATTTAGCTTTGCATCACAGATATAAATTACATCTTAAAATATATTCAAATAGAAAACAGTTCTTTTCATTTTCAATAATATTACTGTGTTTTTGACCAAATAAATGCAGCCTTTGTGAGCATAGGAGACTTAGATAGACGTATCTAATGCATATAACGTAGAGAGGAAATGAATTGTGAAATCATTGTAGGCTGTCATTAATTAAAAGCCCTATGCTCCATCGGTGCTTCGCCTCTCCACGCCATTATTATAAGTACCAATTAAATTACTGATGCCCTGCTTGTTTCAAACTGGAAAACTCTCAGTGGATACACTGGCTCTCATTGAGGATGAGGACAGTGTCGCCCACAAACTGCTGGGTTTTCTGGGACACTAAGCACTGCGGGTCTGGGACAGGGTGGCCTCGGTGGAGACGAGGTGATGCTGGGGGACATAAGGCAATCCCATAAGCCCTGTGAAACACAGCAGGAGATGTAGAACTACCATTTACACCACGAAGAGTTAAACACCCCACTGACTGCACACAGAAGAAGATCAAGGCCCTCCATCCTGATTGGCTGTTACCATGTGTTCACGCAGCTGAGAGATGTTGACTGTAACAAAAGTCACTTTTGCTCATGTCAAAGTCCTGCTGATTTAAACACATTTTGTTGACAAAAAGAAGGTCAAGTTTGCTTAAAATGGAGAGAAATTGCATTGGAGCATAAACTTGTAAATGATAATGTTGAGTATTTATTTGTTTTTGCATGTGATTTAAGCTTGGAATATGCTACATGACTTTTGCCCAGATTTTTGCCCCAATTTACGGTCTGGATGAGTTGATGCTAGTCAGAGCCAGTCTGCAGATTTTGGCCAGTTGGAGTTGACAGTTTTTGCAGAAAACTGCATAGTGTATGAAGGGCATAGACGTTTTTAGGATTTCCAGATAATTTTTTCTCTTCAGACTGTGATTCCATCCAAATATAAACCATGTTTGAGCGCGATTTTAGAACACATATTTTTTTCATTTATCATTTGTATTCTATAAACTGTCAAATGCATGCAAGTTTATGTTAAAAACACACATGAGTTATAAAAACAGTTGGTTATGTCTGTGAGGGTAAACAGCTGGTAAACAGTGTTCTGTGCTCGTCAGTGCAGCCAAAGACAGAACAGTTAGCATGCTTTGCCCGAAACTTCACCATGGTGTTAGAACTTTGTCGCTTGTGAAAAAACAATGGCGGCGCAGTGGGTTGAAACTTGCAGATTAAGGGGCGGAAATAGTATAATAAGATCCCCTTTCTACATCACAGGGGGAACGAAATATGAGAAGCTCATTTTTTCACAAGCTTGCAGAAGAAGGCCTACCAAAAAAATTTACTGGGCTAGTCTTTTTCACATTTCCTGGGTTGGCAGATGCACTGGGGACCCAATTATAGCACTTAAACACAGAAAAAGTCAGATTTTTATGATATGCCACCTTTTTGTGTTGTGTAGTCCTACCTAAAGGCAATACCATCAATATTTATGAGCAAACAGAGCCAATGAAAACATGCAGTTTCACTGAAGCAAAGCTTCACTATTTACTTACTTGAGGAAAGTGCATTGCTGTTTTTGAGGTTGTTCTAGATCAAAAGAGAAAAGCATTAAACTTTTCAAATTCATTGCCATAAGTTGATGAGGTCACTTTTTTGGAATAAATCTATGCAACAGGTACAGTATCTCACAGAAGTGAGTACACCCCTCACATTTTTGTAAATATTTTATTATATCTTTTCATGTGACAACACTGAAGAAATGACACTTTGCTACAATGTAAAGTAGTGAGTGTACAGCTTGTATAACAGTGTAAATTTGCTGTCCCCTCAAAATAACTCAACACACAGCCATTAATGTCTAAACCGCTGGCCACAAAAGTGAGTACACCCCTAAGTGAAAATGTCCAAATTGGGCCCAAAGTGTCAATATTTTGTGTGGCCACCATTATTTTCCAGCACTGCCTTAACCCTCTTGGGCATGGAGTTCACCAGAGCTTCACAGGTTGCCACTGGAGTCCTCTTCCACTCCTCCATGACGATACCACGGAGCTGGTGGATGTTAGAGACCTTGCGCTTCTCCACCTTCTGTTTGAGGATGCCCCACAGATGCTCAGTAGGGTTTAGGTCTGGAGACGTGCTTGGCCAGTCCATCACCTTTACCCTCAGCTTCTTTAGCAAGGCAGTGGTCGTCTTGGAGGTGTGTTTGGGTCGTTATCATGTTGGAATACTGCACTGCGGCCCAGTCTCTGCTTCAGTGTGTCACAGTACATGTTGGCATTCATGGTTCCCTCAATGAACTGTAGCTCCCCAGTGCCGGCAGCACTCATGCAGCCCCAGACCATGACACTCCCACCACCATGCTTGACTGTAGGCAAGACACACTTGTCTTTGTACTCCTCATCTAGTTGCCGCCACACACGCTTGACACCATCTGAACCAAATAAGTTTATCTCGGTCTCATCAGACCACAGGACATGGTTCCAGTAAGCCATGTCCTTAGTCTGCTTGTCTTCAGCAAACTGTGTGCGGGCTTTCTTGTGCATCATCTTTAGAAGAGGCTTCCTTCTGGGATGACAGCCATGCAAACCAATTTGATGCAGTGTGCGGCGTATGGTCTGAGCACTGACAGGCTGACCCCCCACCCCTTCAACCGCTGCAGCAATGCTGGCAGCACTCATACGTCTATTTCCCAAACACAACCTCTGGATATGATGCTGAGCACGTGCACTCAACTTCTTTGGTCGACCATGGCGAGGCCTGAGTGGTTCTGAGTGGAACCTGTCCTGTTAAACCGCTGTATGGTCTTGGCCACCTTGCTGCAGCTCAGTTTCAGGGTCTTGGCAATCTTCTTACAGCCTACGCCATCTTTATTTAGAGCAACAATTCTTTTTTTCAGATACTCAGAATGTTCTTCGCCATGAGGTGCCATGTTGAACTTCCAGTGACCAGTATGAGAGAGTGAGAGTGATAACACCAAATTTAACACACCTACTCCCCATTCACACCTGAGACCTTGTAACATGACACCGGGGAGAGAAAATGGCTAATTGGGCCCAATTTGGACATTTTCACTTAGGGGTGTACTCACTTTTGTGGCCAGCGGTTTAGACATTAATGGCTGTGTGTTGAATTATTTTGAGGGGACAGCAAATTTACACTGTTATACAAGCTGTACACTCACTACTTTACATTGTAGCAAAGTGTCATTTCTTCAGTGTTGTCACATGAAAAGATATAATAAAATATTTACAAAAATGTGAGGGGTGTACTCACTTCTGTGAGATACTGTATGTGCGTATCAAGGTGAGAAAGTTATCCGTTAACGTGCCATTTGTCTCAATGGCAGCTGATTGGCTGGACCACAGAAGTACACGATTTTAACCTTTTGCCTAAACCACATGTGACCCTTATTGGAGTCACTACTAAATAACACAATGCTGGTTTTGCTAATGGCTTCACAAGAACATGCAGACACAGCCCCAAACCCTTCACTAGTGACTATCCTGAGCTATGACGTCTACAGCAGCAGACAGCGACAAGTAGAAGTCTTCTTAATGCTTTCAAGAGCCTTTTGCAGGTAAAAACATCAACTACAATAAAATGCATTATATTTAATGCCGGTTGAATAGCGTTTATTTTTGCTCTTAGCTACCATCACCACATCAAAGGGAATATACTGGTGAGGGCATTGTTATTGCATTGTGCAAAAACACTCCTTTGACCTTCTCCATGGGTTCAGTCTGTTTGCAACATAAAAACAGGCAATTTAGATTTTTGAAATCTATGATGCATTTCAGCTGGGCTACTCGGAGTGCTTTAGCTGTGCATATAGTGCAGGAACTATTAACACAATTATATATGTGATTGCAGCAATTCTTTCACCGCCACATCCAGTCATCTGACAGAGTGTTCTGAACGATGGTAGAACAGGGCAGATGGTAAGGACAAGTGGAACTAAGTACAGCGCTCTATATAAATCCAAACCCATTACACTGCATTGCAAATGAGCACAGGGAATTCAGCATCTTGCTTAAGCTAATTATCAGTGTCTCAAAATGCTGGCAAACACCGCTAACATCGCTCCAGCTGACTGCACTATTTGTAATGGTCCAATTACACAAGATAGACAGCTTAGTAAAAGCTCAGTCCGAGAGGAGAGGTTGTTGAGTTCACAAAAATGAAGTCTTTTCAGTCCTACAAGTCTAGTGAATTGCTTGCGAGTCTTTTGACATTTCGGAGTATTTTGAGGTATTCTGACCTTCTCAGAAGACTGAGGACTGTTGTCAAACAGGTTTCCTGACAAACACTCTAAGAAACTCTCTAAGAACACACTCTAAGAAAAGTCTAAAAATACAGCCGAGTGTACTGTGTTAACATGAAGGAATTGTCTGTATTGATTTTTTACAGTTAAGTTGTTATTTAATAATTGGTTCAAGTGGTTCAATAAGGTTGAACCACTGATGTCACATGGACTATTTTAACCATGTCCTTACTACCTTTCTGGGCCTTGAACGTGTCAGTTGTGTTGCTGTCTATGGAGGGTCAGAAAGCTCTTGGATTTCATCAAAACATATCTTAATTTGGTGAGTAATAACAGAATTTAAATTTTTGGGTGAATTATCCCTCTAAGTCATTATTCACTGGTGATCATAACGGATCAGTGCAAATCATTCAGACCAATTTTATGAAGTGGATCAATTATTAATCGAAAAGATTGCAATTCATTCATAAATCAGTACTTCTATCATGAACGTGATACTGATGTACATTTTGGCCTGTTGAACTGTTATGGTGTTTTTTTTGTCATTCACTTTATTTATATTGAAAAGAGTGACCAGTTTTTTCTTTGAAAATTCACATTTAATGTCATGAATGTGTTCTTTAATACATCAAAGCTATGATGCTATGACCCATGCTTTGCGTAATTGAGAAGTCCACAAAGGTGAATTGACTGGAAATGTGTGCGTGGCAGGGTGTGTGCGTGTGGAAATGACCTTTATTATTTTTAAAAGGCTTACTTCTCAGCCAATTGTGCGATACTATTGGTAGCCACTGTTGTGGACTGTTAAAAGAAAGAGGAAGTCCCATGGCCTGAATTGGCAGACCCTCCTATTTTCCTGCACTTTGTTTTCTTGTGCACTATAAGGATCAGAAATCTCTGAATCAACTGATCCAAAAATGAAATCTTTGTAGTTGGGGAAAGAGTGGAAGTCTGGCTTTCATAAGGAGTCTGGTCCTGTGTCCATGGGAAGGAAGAGACACACAAAGCCTCCAGGAGGGGATTGTTATGGTTGAGATGCATGCGTTTGCCCCTGAGGAGGGTGAAGTTTGGGCTCATGTCTGCACTCTGAACAGTGGCACTGCCAAAATGCATCACTGGAAAAAATGACCATGGGGAAGATGCAGAGGAAGAGAAGTCTCTCATCGCTAAACTGTTTTGCTTGTTTTCTATAATTTCTCCCAGTGTTTTTCTTTTTGCCTGTGATTGCTTCCAGAATAAATAATGATTAAGCATGGGCTCGCTCTCGTTACTGTGTTTGTCCTTCAACTGAAGCCAGTGTCCAGATAAGAGTCTTCACAAAGCCTGACCTGCACTGTTTGTCCCAAAAACAAGAAATCAATCTCACACTCACCAGATACTTACCATGTTTTTTTTTTCTCGAGATGTACCATGAAAATAATGGTTATTTATGCAGTAGTATAATAAATAACATTGTGGTAATCAAAGAGTATCATGGTGTATATCAGATCACACTGATGCCTTCACTTTACCATGGTAATAACATGGTACTTTTTTTCTAAAGATACACTAAAGATCAAAAGTGCATGTGGACTAACTATTTTTTAATGTTTTTCAAAAAGAAGTCTCCTTTGCTCACCAAGGCTGCATTTATTTGATGCAGTAATATTGTGCAATGTTACGATTTAAAATACATGTTTTCTATTTTAATATATTTTAAAATATAATTTATTCTTGTGATCTTAAAACTGAATTATCAGCATCAGAAATCATTCTAATATGTTGATTTGCTGCTCAAGAAACAATGTCAGATTTGCAATTGCATGAATAAATTATATTTTAAAAGCATTTAACAGAAAACAGTTATCTTAAATTGTAGTAATATTTCACAATATTACTATTATAAGTAGAAGGAAAAAAATGGTTAGGCTACTGTATGTAAAAAAAAAGTATTTCAAAAATATTAAAAAATCTTAATTATAACAAACATTTGACCTGAAGTGTGCATATAATTTGGTTTTACTCTGATAGGAGCCTGATTATTAACTAATTGATATTTTAATAATTTAACAAGATTCCATTCAAACTTGAAGTAGACCATTTTAGCCTTTGCTGTGTCTGTTTTGGATTTTTGTAAACATTAAAACATTTTGTAAAAATGTATAATTTAAAGTTAGATTTTTTAAAATACTTTATACAGTGAGTAATATTCTCTAAAATTCTGTCCACCAGCAATGATGTCCTATTTGCATACTGAATTATTTTTGCTTACATCTATTTGCACATTGTGAATGGTCTTTTCTCTCTTTTTTTAATATCTTTTTAACCATACAACCTCATTTACATTTCAAAGATGTTTTCAGAATGCGTGTTTATTCACATACACAGAAAACAAAGCACATATTGAGAGTCTTGACATTTAATTTATGCAAAACCAAAGTCTAAAATATAAGCTTCTCCAAAATTTGAATACTATTTCCTTCATATCCTTCAAAAAAATTGCAAATCTGTTTTCAAAAACTTTTTTTTTTTTTTTTTGGGGGATAAACAGCACATGTCCACACACAGATGTTTGAGACTGTGAAATCAAAGGGGCAGCTCTCTGCACGTGTGCTCTGAATCGATGGACATTAAGTGAGGTGTTGTTAATGGATTGCCATAACAGACATTTCAGGTTGACTTCTTTCTGCTACACTTTGTGTTTGCTAATACACCGCCTCAGACGCAGTACCTGTGCAAAGACGGGAAGCTGTGTTGAGTCTGCCTCCATTTGTGTCCATTTGTCTGTGGAAGATGGAGAGCGAGGAAGGGATGTGCGTCATATTTCAAACAGAAATAACAAGGACAATAACAAATAAATGAGAGAGGTTTGGCTAGGCGAACATCCAGCAAACATCTCAGTACAGAAGTGACTCCACAGGTGGCGAGGGAGGAGGACATTTGGTGCGTTTGTGTGCCTGATAACATTCGCGGGTTAGCCGGGGACACCGACTGGTTTGGCAGTAGCCTTTCAACCCGTTTTGGCAACCCACAGTGGTTGACAGGATCATTATTGATGGTTACTGTTACAAAACTTGTGCATCTTTACCTCTCTAATCTGCATTCTCCCTGTCTGCGGTTTTTACAAAGTCTCCATCATGCCCTTTGGCTTCAACCCTGCCTCTTTTGGTTGTAATGGCCGAGAGGGACAGGATTTGCTAATGGAAAGTTCTTTTAATTAGCATGTTTGTACTGGCAAACGTCCTAGGGCTGTTAGGACATTTTCTTGGGCTTGTGGGGACATTTAGAACAGGCCTGTCTGTTCCCCCCCCCAGCGTTTCAAGGTCCAAGAGTTACACGGTTTGCCTAGATTCCCAATTCCATTTGAAGCGTATCTCTCCATCCACTCAGCACTTTAGTGAAACGTGTCTGGCATTCTCTGTCAGTTACTTTAAAAGCTGTATGTTGTGTCGTTTCTGAGAAGAGAGGAGGTGTGTCCACCTGTCATTATTTAAAGAATTGAACAATTTTAGCCGTGACATGCCATTGAGATGACAGAAATAACATACTGCCGCTCTGACAGAGCCGAATGCACGCAGCTTAATGGTGATTGATGCCGTATTTGTTGTTAGAATACCTGAGCTGCAGATTTGTTTCAAAGCCAGAGGCCCTTTATTGAAAGGACTAAAGGGTTTTATACAGGTTTCTTAATTATTAACACATGTATACATGTTGTAGTTGGCTCACAGTTGAGTCTTTTTTAAAAGGTGGTTTATGAAATGGATGCTTCTGACATTAAATTCTAAATTAGATGAGACCCATTCAAGAAGCGTCGTTATTGTCAACTAAATGTAAAGCAATTAAAATTGTTTTCATTAATTGAAATAAAGAAAAAATGTATGAAAAACAAAAATGAAAAAAAAAAAACAGACTAAAATGACAAATTAAAACTGAAATAAATTAAAGCTCAATAGAAATGCATAATAAAAAAACAAACATAAAATTACTAAAATAAATGAAAATATACAAATAAAATAATTCTAAATATGAATAAATACTATAATAGTATATAAATATTACTAAAATAACACTGATTAAAAATCTTTTAAAAATGTTGCTACAGTGTCTGGGGACTGCAAACAGTTTACAAACTATATTACTGTTTGTTGCTTATTAATAATAATAAATGTGTCTATTGAACATTACACTGTAAAAAGAAATTGTTTAAAAAGTTGTTTCAACTTAAAATAATTTTTTACCCCGCTGACTTAAAATTTTTAGTTTAGTCAGCTTGAAATTTTAAGTTACTCAATGTTAATTTAAGGGACAACTGGAATATTTTAGTTGACTAAACTAAAAATTTTAAGTCAGTGGGGTAACAAATTATTTTAAGTTGAAACAACTATTTTTTTTTACAGTGTAGTATCTAACACACTAAAAACTTAAACTATGACACTCAATTTTACACTTAAAAACATTAAATAGATTTTAAAGCTTTACAAAAAAAAATCTATGAAATAGCTTATGAGTGGAGTAAATGCAAGTAAAAATTGTAATTAGATAATACATCAATAACTACATTTGGTGCATGACTAATAAACCTGAGTAGAACCAATGAGTACTAAAACTACTAAAACTATAATATAAATAATAAAAGCACATAAAATGAGATTAATCATAATGCTATCGCCACTCTTTTGTAAAAACAAAAGAATCAATGAAATACAGTATACCTTATGAACTGAGTAAATGTAAGTAAACACGTAATTGGATCATTACGCATTATGCCTAAGAAAATGGTAAGATCACAGTAAAACATGGCTAATACTATTGCTTATACTATTTTCACTGTACAAAAACAGAGAAAAAATGTGAGTATTACCATGTTTTTTGTACATTTGCTATGGCAGGGGTCACCAAACTGGGTCCTGGAGGGCCGGTGTCCTGCAGAGTTTAGCTCAAACCCTAATTAAACACACCTGAAGCAGCTAATAAAGGTCTTATAGGTATACTTGAAACTTACAGGCAGGTGTGTTGAGGCAAGCTGGAGCTAAACTCTGCAGGACATCAGCCCCCAGGACCGAGTTTGGTGACCCCTGTACTATGGAAAGACCCTGCCTTGGAGTACCATGGTATTACCAACTGATATCATTACTGTACCATGGTACCGGCACTGTAGTTTTATGTAAGGCTGAAGAGATAGCACACAAGTGATGAATGAAAACAAAGAAACAATCAACAGAAGATTGATAAGCTTTAATATGATATCAGTGCAGAGATACAACATATTGGGTAAAATTTCCCATACAGTAATGTCAACAATAATCATAATAACAGTATCATAATAATGTCAATATATATTTAGCATATTAAAATAAGTACGTACTTGCTTTATTTTTTTTTTGTTTGATAAAAAACTGCCTATTTTATGCATTTATCTAATGTTGTCTTTAAAGTTGAAGAAAACCACAAAACCAATGGCGCACAAAAGGGCAGCGTTATCTGAAATTCAGCCGGTTCAGGGGGCTCAGTCTGGTGAATGACCTTCATAGTAGTAGATATTAGACAGACATTCATGTACCAGCGCTTTCTGCACATTCAGATGCACAACTCTCACGGTAACATCTTCATACGGCTGTACTGCTTTGAGAAAGATACGAGTTCACCATTTCCTCCTTTGGCATTATCATCGGAACATTCAAGTAATAAGTGTAGAACTGCATTGCTTTAGTGTTAAATGCTACATGATTCAATGGGCAGTGACCTAGATTTGCTGGTGTTAAGGCACCTGTAAGAGTTTAAATATGGGATTATTGCCATTTACTAAAACCGAAAGCTTTAAAAAGCATGTGCACATCGAGTATAAATGTATCTGGTTTATTTGGGGAAAATATGCAGAATTTCACCCAACAACAATATAGTTTTTTTTCCCTAGACGTGAAGATGAGGAGAGTCTGGAGAGATGTGTTATCTGTCTAGCGGTCTGTAACGTAACTGTCTATCACTCCAGCAGATAGGAGTATCAATCTATGTGAGTCTTGAGCATTGAACTGTCTGTCTGTGAGATCTAGTTAGTCCTCTGTGACATCTGGTTTGTTCAAGGAGTTAAAACACTTATAATCCTCAGACATGTTATGACCTGCACTAAAATTTGCTGAATTTAATATTAAAGGGAATATCACTAAAAAAAACAAAAAGAAATTATATGTATAATTATGTTTTTGTGTGTTTGTGTTTTTTATTGGCCACATTTGATATAATTTGATATAGAATTATATATAAAAATTCTAAATATATTTTATTTTAGGGGGTAAAATGTGACAAATAAAAATAAATACACTTTTTTTTTTTATTTACCTTTTTATTATATATAATATGTGTCTATATGTGTGTTTTATTGGTCACATTTTACCCCAAAATGAAAAAAAAAAAAAAAAAAATTATATATATATATTAGGGCTGTCAAACGATTAATCGCGATTAATCGCATCCAAAATAAAAGTTTTTGTTTACACAATATATGTGTGTCTTCTGTATATATTTATTTTGTATATATAAAGACACACGCATACAGTATATATTTTGAAAATATTTACATGTATTTAAAAGTTTATATTTATATTCATATAATTTATATTATATAAAAATATATTTAATATATAAATATAACATGTTTTTCTTAAATATATACATGCATGTGTTTGTATTTATATATACATAATAAATATACACAGTATACACACATATATTATGTAAACAAAAACTTTTATTTGGGATGCGATTAATCGCGATTAATCGTTTGACAGCACTAATATATATATATATATATATATATATAATTTTAAATAAAACTTTATAAATTTAAATATATATAATTTTGAGGTAAAATGTGACCAATAAAAATAAATAATTTTTACTTAATTTTTTATTTATTTAAATTCATAGAACAAAATGATAAAATATTAAATAACTACTAAAAAATTATGTATAAAAACATCATGTTTATGTATTTTTTGTCTTTTTTTTAAAGCAGTGATAATTGGGAGAGGTTTGGGGGTAACTGTAACAAAAATAAATTTAAATTAAATTTTAAAAGTGCTGAAAATATGCATAATTGTCTTATTATCCTATATCATTTGATTTATTTTCCTCTGGCGTGAAATATGACCTGGACAAGTTTTGTAGCATTTACTCCTATGCTGAATTAGCTTTGCTTAGTTGTGCACAGCCACTCTCTCCGATAGCATCTCACACAGCGGCTCCACCATGAAGCACACATCTCCAGTCTGCTCACAAAACACACTATCGCTTCAAAAACTGGATTGTGTGCCAAACCTCATCTTTGTACCTTTAAATCTTAGCAATGTGTCAATCTTTTTTTCACCAGGGGTTTAGATTTACATTAAAATTGATCTAAAGTGCGAATATGTGTTTAAGCAGACGAATCATCATCATCCACAGTTCTCGCTACATTACTACATATTGCCACAGTCGTAACTAATAGCCTTGAGAAATAATTTAGATCCGTTATGAATCAACTTTAAAGACAACCTCAGGGCAATTCAGATAAAAAGAGAGTTAATGTTATTATCCAAGTATTCATATGGGTCAGCCTGCACGAAGCACCATCTTTAAACAACGCAAGAAATCACTAAGATTAAACTCTTTTTAAGGATCCAATATGCTATGTCTAAAACAATTTTGTTTTATTAAAAAACAAAATCTCCAATTTTTGAACCAACTGTACTGGCCTGCCAATAATTGTAATATGCATTTGCATATTTCCAGAAAAAAATGCCACCAAGAAAGAGCACAGGACACCAGCACTGCAGACTCTCGATAAGGACTCTGATTCACATCTACTGAGTAGACAAGACAAAGTACCAGGACAAATAAATGCTTAACTTTATCATCAAAGTAGAAATCCATAGTAGAAATCTTAGAGCATCTTCCTTTAAATATGTATGCTTACAGCTAAATTGACAAAAATATATGTTTTTAAAGTGGTCTCCACAATAAGGCAATAAACAGAGATCAGAGACAGAAACACAATATTACCACTAATCAAACAAAGAAAGGCACATGAATAACATGAACACTGAAAGTGGTCAGTGAGTACAAGGCATAAAGACCCCATGAAACGGCCTGCGAGCAGAGTTTTCTTTCCTTTATTCACTTATTTCTTGTTGAAACAGGAAATTTGATCTTTTTTTAAACAGGTTAGCCATGATTTACAACCATGACTGCAGAGAAAAGGCCATTTTCATTTTCGAATTTGATTGAACAAATATTAAAACATTAAATAAATTACATTTTTAAAGTATGTGCGACAAATATTCATTTTGTTAGCTTTTAGGAGCACACAAGCACAGTGGTTGCCAGCACAAGTGTAATTAAACTTAATTAAATTAATAAAAAACAAAACTAAATTAAAAATAATAATAAAAACCTAATTAATATATTGAATTATAATAATGCAATGTCATTTTATTGCTTTTTTCAATAATATTTTATTTATTCATAATAAATTAAATTGCTTTTTAATTTAGTAGAATTTAATTGGATTAATTTCTCTTATATTTGTTTTGCCATGTCTGCACATCATATTAATTTAATTGCTTTTTTCATTAATATTTTATTTATTCATAATAAATCAAATTGCTTTTTAATTTAGTAGAATTTAAGGTAACACTTTACTTAAAGCCTATAATGCATAATGCATTATAAAAGGTCATTAAAGAGTATGATGCATTGTAATTATTCATAATGAGCACTGTAATACATTACATCTTGTTGTAAATAATTAAAACCAAATTTAAAATGCACAGTGTAACAATGAATTGATAAGTGTTATAATGTATTAACTGTGGTTACAATTATTCATTAGATTGCATAAGGCATCACAATGCATTAAACTACTTTTATAATGCATTATAATAATGGCTTTAAGTAAAGTGTTACCAAATTTAATTGAATTAATTTCTCTCATATTTGTTTTGCCATGTCTGCATATCATATTCATTTTAAGTGGCTTGTTTTGAGAATACTATCTACCTATAGCACAATAACTGGGGTCGCTGTATATATTAAACCAGGTTGGTTTTTGTCAAATCTGGCAACCCTTCGCTCAGAGCAAACGTGTTTGTGCGAGTGGAAAGACAGCAGCACATGTATGAGGGGCATCTATTGTTAATTCTGATTGAATTATTTAATAAAAGTCTTTGGGAACCACTGCATTAGTGTATAGATGAGCTCAAAACTAGCCTTTTGATTTCATGGGGTCTTTAATGATGTGTCAGAGGTAGGAAAGTTAGAACAAATGAAAGAAATTAGAACATTTTAAAACAAGTAGCTTACAGTAGATTCTTTTTTTTTGTATTTTTTGACATTGATAGAGGAAAAAAAGGAGAGTATGCTGAAAACAGCTTCGCCGAAGTGATCTGACAAGCAGAGAAACAGCCAGCCAGCTGAAGACAACACAACATCATTTCAACTCCTCCAAAAATACTTAAATTCATTCTGAAACCGTCTTGTAACTAAAAAATATAGTACATGTATATAATTTATGAAGATGTAGACAATAAAAACAGAATCAAAGCTACATTTGTCATGTATGCGCTCAGGTAGATATGACTGTGAGAGGGTATTTGTGAGATGTGCTAAAGCTGGGATGGTTGTTGTCAGGATGGTGAGTGTGAGATGAGCGATAGGGTCAGGGGAAAGTGGGACTGCATTTCTGTGTAGAAACTGGTCTAAGTGGCCTGGTCTAATGCTCTTAGGAGGTCACTGCCCTGCAGCAAATGAAGATTGCCTTGCAACGGGACGTTGACCTCGCAGTCGTAACGCGTCAGTTCAGGCAGAGAGTACGTCTCGAAGGAGGGTCCGATAAGACGACTCGCAATTCCTGCAAACACAAGCGGTTCTGAGAATCAGCATCCACAGTGCATGACGTATGTAAGAGCAGATGTGTGTCTGTGTCGGTTCAGAGCTCACCATCCATCTTGGAGGAAGGCTGCATGTTGAACTCTCTGTAGTTACAGCACTCTTCTCTAAAGCGCTTTGTCGCCTGTCCGACCTGATTTCCCAAATACTGGGTCTTCTTGTGCTGGTGGTGGTCCATGCCTCCATTAGGGGCCATGCCTTTGTCTAGATACAAATACATTTGATTAGCAGTTTTGTCTGCAATGCAGGTGCAAGACACTGATTGTTGGTGGGTGCTTAATTGTTCTTTTGGCATGATTTACTCTGATTGGTGGAGATTTCTCTGCAGAATCATGGGTAATGTAGTTTTTCATCAGGAATGAATACTAATAAAGCATTTTCGGTGTAATACCTGACAAAGCGCTGGTGCTGAGTGATTTCCTATCCATGACGGCACAGCTCTCATTCCGAAGTCTCTTCCACATTGTGTGTTGTGATTTTGTGGGGGGCAGCTCATTCTAAAACATACAGAGAGCATGCGATGACTTAAAATTTAAACTTAAATATCACCCAACATAAAAATGAAAAACTATCATTTCAAAGTGTTTCAAATGTTTGGATACACTTGATCTAATTGACATTTTTTATGATTTTATAAAACATTTTATAGAGAGGTTTATGATTAAATGCTTGAAAGTTTGGTAGGTAAACACAAATTTATTTGAAAATGTACAGTATGAGTTGGACTGGATAATGAAGGAAAGGCAGCCAACAAATTTCCAGGACATCTTTCAAGCTAAAAATATAAGGTACTAAATAGAGTACAAATAAAAAGCATTAGTACTAAAATAGTACTAACAAAAAATAAGTAGTATTCAAACTTTTGACTGGAAGTGTGCATTTGAAAAAATAATAGATCATTATTTTCAGGACAGTTAGCCATAATTTTCAATTTCTCTCTCACTCTCTTTTTTTACTTATTGTATTTTAATTGAAAAAATATTACTGTAATACAATTACCTTCATAAGTACTTTACCATTAGGTTGGTAAGAATATTTCTGGCATTATAATAAAGACAGTTTTAGAGGGTAAATATGCCAAAAAAAAAATCCAAATGAACCAACCTAATTTTCTTTGTGAAATATAATTAATAATTATTTATTAATGTTTAGATTAATAATTTATTGCATTATACACTACCAATCAAGCTAAGATTTTTTTGATAGTCTCTCATGCTCACCAAAGCTGCATTTATTTGATCAAAAATACAATAAATGTAGCAATACAGCAAAATATTATTAGTTTAAAATAATGTAAATAATGTTAAATTTTGTAAAATAATGTAAAATCTAGTTTAATATATTTTAAAATGTAATTTATTTCTGATGCAAAGCTGAATTTTCAGCATCATTACTCCAGTCTTCAGTGTCACATGATCCTTCAGAAATCATTTTAATATACTAAAAACATTAAGTTAAATATGAACAAACCATTGTCATCTGTGTGAATGAGCGCTTGAAGTTGTTAGCGAGAGCAAGTCGAGCTGGACTTATATCTCTGTAGTTCTGCACAAAGTTCTCCATGGGCCTGTGAAACAAACACAGGTGTCATCCAATGCAAATCTAAAGATAGCAGCATATCAAATGTTATTTTATAAGACTGAATCAAGAGAAACACCCTGTAATATGCAGAATTACCTTTGCAAATAAGGATGCATTCGATTTGCTGGCACAGTTTGGCAAGAGCGCTTTGCAGCTAAAGGATCCATCATTCCTGCCTTACTGGGTAACGGAGGGTCAGGCGGCCACTGCAGATTCTGACGGCCTCCCATAGAGGACAGCGGGGTGCTGGCGGGATCATGGTAGGGAGACATCTGCATGGGGTCCCTGCTGTAGGGTACAGATGGCCACGACTCCACAGAGCCTCTGTTGATGGTCTGCTTATCCCCTCCTGAACTCATGCTGGGCTGGAAGTGGGCTGCTGAAGGGGAACTCAAGGGTTGGAAGAGGTTTGTAATGTTGCTGAAGCTCTGCTGGTTGGTTCCCAGGCCTCCGATCTCAGATGACGGCTCCTCCTGGCAGATGGGATTGAGCTGGAAGTCTTCACCATCCATGGGGATGTAGGGAGCCAGAGTCTCCAAGTCCAGATCACTCAAGTCAGTCTGGAAGGTCACAGGGAGAGGTCAAAGGTCAGCAAGACTGAATTCTACATGCAACACCTGATTTTGTCTTTTTCATAATCGTTGACATTAAAAGGATTGTGAGGAATTAAAATATCTCTGGAAGATAAAAGACCTTCAAAACTGTTTTTTTTTCTTTCAGAAATAAAAATGAACAAATGAACAGAGCAAAGCAAAGCAAAACAAAAACAAAACAAAACCACTCACATTTGTTTAAAATAACTAAAAACCTGACTGATTTTGAAACAAAAAACAAAACACCACAACACAAAACAAATCAAATCAAAACACAAAACAAAACAAAAAAATGTTTAAAGGAACAAAAAAAGACTTTTTGAAAAACAAACAAAAGAAAACAAATCAAAACAAAACACTCTCGCTTGTTTAAAAATGTGTTTGTTCAAACATGTTTGTATACATTTGACTGGATTTACATTTCTCATGATCTTATCATACCTTTGCTAAAGTTTGGCAAGCAAATACAATTTTTTTTTAATTTATATTATTTAATGGATAAGACTGGGTAGTTAAGAAAAAGCAGCCAACAAGTGCTCTATATATGTGGGAACTCTTTTAAATATGTTTTTGAAAATATTTAAAAATATTTTTTTGTTTTTTAAATATTCAGACAATTAAAAATAATAATAATAATAATAATAATATTATTATTATTATTATATAACAACAACTAATAAATAATAATAATAATAATTTTTTTCCTGTCATATTTGAGATTTCTTAGAGATTTTAACCAGTTATAATCTCAGTTAAATATGTATATACAAATATTAAAAAGTACCACATATTTCATATTAAATATAAAGGCATTATTAATATTACAGTTGGAATATTCGTTCACCTCTTGATTGCAGGAAGTCTTTGTCTCTTGTGTGTCCAAGGAAAACAGTTTCTCGGTCAGCTCCACCTTCAGGTCACTGTCCACGGAGGTGAAATAATCTCCGGGGCTGCTGGGCTGTTCAATATATAACATACTCTATGACGATGTACTGTACAGTAATCAATGTTCTATGCAAACAAACTATGTGGTGATGAGAAGATGTAGTATTTGTGTTTACCGTAGAGCAGCTGCTCAGGCTGGGAGTTGTACTGCTGGCCGGCGGAGCCTGAGGCACAGAGAAAGTGGTAGCCATCTTGGCCATGTCTCCAGCGTAGCTCGTCTTGTGGCCATCATGACCAGAGTGAGAGACAGCAGGAGCAACAGCAGACACTTTGCTGTACATCGTGTGCTCCTCATACTGGGGGTTACCTGAAAGAAAGAAGAATGAATTGAGCAGATGAAAGATTTGTAATGTAGGTAACAAGGTGTGGCATAAAAAAATAGTAATATACCAATATCAGCCGGGCTGATCACCTAGCTGTTTTTAAATTGGCCGTTTTGATATGATGCTGGCAGATGACCCTGTCAGCTTGACTGATTAAAGAAGGTTATAGTTGGTTCTGCTTTATACATTACGTTAGTGAGAATATTTAGTGACATAACACTTTAGTTTATGGACCAATTCTCACTCTTAACTAGTTGCTTATTAGCATGCATATTACTAGCATATTGGCTGTTTAATACTTATAAAGCACATATTAATGCCTTATTCTGCATGACCATATTTTAGATCCCTTAAACGTACCCCATACCTAAACTTAAAGGGGTCATATGATGCGATTTCAAGTTTTCCTTTCTCTTTGGAGTGTTACAAGCTGTTCATGAATATATAAGATCTGTAAAGTTGTAAAGACTAAAGTCTTAAACCCAAAGAGATATTCTTCATAAAAGTTAAGTCTCGTCCACGCCTTCCTAAAACAGCTCATTTAAATACGCCCCCACATGTCTACGTCACTGTGTTGGAAGATTTGCATAACACAGGCCAGATGTTTACACAAAGAAAGAAGGCGTAACTTTTATTCTCGCTGTAGTATTGTTGCCGCCGCTGCCGCCACGTCGTGGAGACGCTGTGCGTTTCCAAATATGGTAAGGGCCATAACATTTCCGTCACACGCTTTTCATTTTTAATATTTTGTTGAGAATCCTTTGCAGGCAATGGCTGCCTTAAGTCTGGAACTCATGGACATCACCAGAGACTGGGTTTCCTCCTTTGTGATGCTTTGCCAGGCCTTTACTGCAGCTGACTTCAGTTGTTGTTTGTTTGTGGGTCTTTCTGCCTTTAGTTTTGTCTTCAGCAAGTGAAATGCATGCTCAATCGGGTTGAAATCAGGAGAGTGACTTGGCCGTTGCAGAATATTTCATTTTTTTACCTTCAAAAACTCTTGGGTTGCTTTCGCTGTATGTTTTGGGTCATCGTCCATTTGTACTATGAAGCGCCATACAATCAGCTGCATTTGACTGAATCTGGGCAGAGAGTATATCCCTATACACTTCAGAATTCTTCCGGCTGCTTCCGTATTCTGTCACGTCATCAATAAACACCAGTAACCCAGTGCCACTGGAAGCCATGCTTGCTCATGCCATCACACTGCTCCACCATGTTTCACAGATGATGCCGTATG
>JAFVLL020044209.1:234010-299650 GCA_021397915.2 Tor tambroides | reverse complement strand
CCATCTGCGGTGGAGAGAAATGGCTTCTCCACCTACATTTAATGCTCTTCCAAACTGCTCCCAACAGCTGCTAATAATTCATCCCACCACCGGCCATTTCTACTGTCCAGAGCTCATTTTCTGTGTTTGTGTGCGTTGTTGAAAGGGAGGGTTCACTTGTTCTCATTTCATTTCACATCTAGTTTTCCCAGGCTTTGTGATGGTTATAGTTTAATGCTATGATTGTAAGTGTCTGTGAAATCCACCCATTCGTTTCCTTTGTCTTTTTTTAGTTCAGTCTGTGATGTTGATGTACAGAGGTATCAGAGATGTTTAGTTTGTGAGGGCCAGAAAATAGCACTTTAGTTTTTGGAGTTTGTTCCGTGCTGTATGAATGTTGAAAAAGGGAAAGGGACATAAAATGTGAAATAACTGAAAGAATTTAATGTACTAAATACAATAGACATACTTAGACATTCAAAGTCCAAACTCCCTTTCCACTTTTTTGAGCTGCAAAAACAGGTTGTTCAGAATTAAAAGCATAATTCACTGAAACAAATCATTTGTTTCATAGTCAAAACTTTTCAGACTCAGTCGATCCAGTTCACAAAGTCTCTTTGATTCATTCATGAAATGAGCTTGAGTTTAACTTAAGTTCTTGCTAACTCAGTGATCTGGATGGTTCATTTGAAGCGAAGATTTCCAATGAATAACAATGTAAATTGTGTATGGAACAGACAAAAATTGAAATTTTCTCTTCAGAAGACTTGAAATATCGTGCTCTTACAACGTATGGGGTCAGTAAGATTCATTCTAAGAATTCTAGAAAAAAATAATCATAGTTTCCACAAAAATATTAAGCAGCACAACTGTTTTCAACATTGATAATGATAAGAAATGTTTCTTCAGCACCAAATCAGCATTTTAGAACAATTTCTGAAAAATCGTGTGACACTGAAGACTGGAGTAATGACTGCTGAAAATTCAGCTTTAACCATCGCATAAATAAATGACATTTTAAAATATATTAAAATAGAAAACTGTTATTTTAAATTGTAATAATATTTCACAATATTACTGTTTTTACTGTATTTTTTTGATCAAATAAATACAGTCTTGGTGAACAGAAGACCCTTCTTTCATAAAAATCTTACCAGCCTTAAAGTTTTGAATGATAGTCTATATTGTGGACCATTTTATAATTCTTTTGTATTCTTTTTGAAGCTTGAAATCTTCAGATCCCATTTACTGTGCTCTGAAAATAATAAATAATTAAAATTTTATTTCATTTTGTGAAAGTGAAAGTAAGTCAGGCAGGTACAACATGAGAATGACTAAATGCTGACAGATTATTTAATTTTTTATCATTTTAGGTGAAATAATCATATAACATGAACTAAGCTACTGTCTTTCATAATTATAACAATACTAAAAACAACTGATTTAAAACTAAATTCCAACTTGACAAACATTATAACTGTATACTTCCAGGGGGAAAAAAGCTAAAAAAAAAATGTGTCAAATACCTGCCCTTTAAATAATTAACTTTTATTTTTTCACATTGCTTTCTGTAAGGTTGCTCCGATTGTTTTCAGCTCTTGTCTCGCTCTGTGCGCAGTGTCAGGTCCGGCTTTAGAGACGTTTGTAGGGGATGATGTGAACACCCTACTGATCCTCAATCTGTTGAGTGACATGGAGTACAGCGTTCAGGTCATCGCCTCCTACACCACCGGCTCCAGCCAACCCCTCACGGGCAAGGGCAAAACATGTAAGTCTCCACACAAATATACACCTAAACACAATCACCCAGTACACACAAATCTGCACGCATACCCAGTGTGAGATCTGTACTTTATTCCCAACAGCCCACCATCATTTTGCTGCACCATCATATCAGATTCATAGATGTAATTTGCCTCTTGTGTGATCGTCCTTGCTAATACCGTTTCTTGATAACGTGCAGCAGCGATAATATCGCTATGTAAGCGGACAAGCGAGAACTGTCCCTTTTGTCTGTTAATGAAACCTGAAGGTGCTCTTTGATAGGCAGCCAGCTACACATATATCAACATTCAGACAGACAGTTCCAGTAATGACAGTCCTTTGCATATAAATTTGATATCGCCAGGTACATCACAAAGTAATACCTGTTTTAGCGATTCTCATCAAAAAGCAAACAGATTATGTTTTCTCAGGGAGTGCTGAGGCCATCCATCAGAGCACTGTGGTGTCACCAGCCCAATATCAGTCACCACTGTCTTGTTTCAGACTAGTCAGATAAACAGGCATGATGCTTACAACACCTGCAACTGACAGAGCACTATCTCAGAAAAAAACATTTCTTATATTATAAAATATAACAGGAAGCTAAGGCATGTTATATAAAATATCTGTCATCAGGGTTCTTCCTGTGACTTCCACAATCAAGGGTGCAAACAATACTGAGTTTTTTTTATATAAAGTATGAGTGTTCAATTTTATATCGACTATGCCAAAACAGATGAAATGAAATTAAGCAAGAAATTAAAAGTAAAATCTCTTTTTAATTATTTTTTTGAATATTCTCAATATTCTGACTTTAGAGCATCAATAAAGCATAAATATTTGTATCAGACATCCTGAATTGTTAAACGACAAATTAAGTACCATAATACTGAATTTATAGTATAGAACAGTACAGTATAGTATAATATAGCATAGTATAGTATACGTAAATATATAATTCGATTTTATTTTTAATTACGGTTCCTAAATACTAATATTTAAAGCATTTAACTCACATTTGTGACTAAAAATAGATGTGTGTAAATGTAAAAAAACAAACAAAAAAAACGTATGTTCTGAGTCCTTAAAAAGTCTTAAATTCTTTTTTTTTCCCTCTCACACATTTAAAATAATGAAAAGTCATAAATATCTAAAATAGTATAACAAATGAATTATCGAGAATAAATTATCAAGAGGTCTAAAATGCGGGGCCAAAGATCACAATACACTCTGATGTGATGATTAAACTTGAAAAGGCAATGATTTAATTAAATAAGTGCGAATAGTTACTCAATGTGAGTTTCGGTAACCAATGTAAACTCTATCTGGATTTTAATTCATTTAACATATAAATAATTTGATGAATAAAGTTTGAAGCAGATATATTTAAAAACGTGGTGTATTCAAATAAATTAAATAATTAAAGTTCTTTATGCGCATCTACATTTTCCACATAAGGAGCATATGTGCTCCTTGGGAACAATATAAAATAATATAATATAGTACAATATAATAAATATAATACAATATAATAAAAGATTATCATGTTGTTTTTTCTTAGAAATGTAATTGTAAGTATTTAGTTTCAACAGTAGTCAATTACAGTACAAATTACCCCAATACTTAAATATAGTTATCAAGTACAATTACTATACAAGTATTTTTCAAATTAGATTAATGATGACTCAGCAGAATCTGGCTAGAGACAGTTGACTAAAGGATAAAGACTACTGGCACAAAAAGTCTGACACATTGCCAAGGGTGTCATGCCTTTTTTTAGGGGTCATTGTGGAAGTGCTACCTCACTTGGTGCAAGAAACATAAAAACATAAAATGCATATTATGTGAAAAAACTTTGTTAGTCAAGTGGTCATAGTAGAAGACAAAACATTTATGTATGTATGCATGTATTTATTCATTCATACATTCATTCAAGCAAAAAAGTTTGTCAAAATGTATTGTATGTACAGAGCTGGGTAGCTTACTTAGAAATTGTAGTCCGTTACTGATTCCAAATTACATAAAAAAAATTGTAGTTAGTAACGGAATCCATTACATTATGCATTTTAGGTAATGGAATCGGACTACTTTTTGATTACTTAGATTACTTTTGACCTAAGTTGTTTATCACATTGATTTAAACAGGATAATCTTGTACCATATTGATATAAAAATACAAAGAGTAAGAAAATATATTCCATTTGTTGTAATTAAAAACAAGAAGTGCATTAAACATTAGCCTACGTTATACGTCAAGGTTTCCCAAACTGGCTTTCATAAAGGACTGCAGAGGCTTAGTGAGTTTATTGAAAAGCTAATAATTAATTAAAATTAAAATAAGTAATTTTAAAATAACATCAATCAAAATAAAACACTTACTAAAAATATTTTAATTGTTTACCTGCGTATCATGTGACCATTAACCAACATAGAACCGTTGAACATACAAATGTGATACTTAATTATTAAAATATTTATTTTAAAATCTCAGAGATACTTCAAGTAAATATATTAGGTGAAAGTTTGGGAATGCCTGCATTCATGTAAATAAGAAATCTTTAGAGATGCACCGATCGACCAGCCAGGGACCGAAATTAGCCGATTTTCCGCATGACCGGCCCGGACCGGTGGCCGGCCGGTCAGTCTGCCGATTCCGAGCCGGTCTGTTTTGACGTCACACTTATGGCGACTGATAGCCTAATGTATTTATGTCATGCCAAATGAGGCTCGTGCAGCCTGAGTGAGTGTGTGAGAGAGACTCATGCAGAAATCAAAACAAATGAGCGCAAAAGCACACACAGAAAATTATAGATGCATACTGCGGTAGTAAAAAAAAGAAATTTATAGGCCTACTATATGATTTAGGTATGCAACATTGCACGACCAAAATGTTTCAACACGATTGCAATGTGATTTTATACAATAGTAGTTCAATAAACAAGAAGTTAAAATTAAGTGACTTACATTTTAGACTCAATATTGACTGTTTTTGCTCAATTTCGCTGATGAAACTAGTTCCAATCAAAGCCACAGCACAACTGTTTTGTGTCTCCGAGCAACTCCGCGGTGTTTCCGTACTGAAGGAATCCACAATTTTGAACGAATCAATCGAGTCAATGATTCAGTAACCCATTGAACAAATCGGTTGAATGAAGGACTAAATGACTCACTCGTTCAAACAGTCATTTGCCGCCACCTACTGGTTTGGTTTCATATTTAAACTATCGTTGCATTTGTCCCAACATTTATTATTTGTATGTTTAAAAAATATTTAAAACATTAATCTTAAAAAAATTTTTCGCATTCGAAATTTTGCAGTGTAAATGCACTTATGGCACTTCAGCTTCATCAAACAGTCTGTGTAAATACATCTAATGCCACTTTAGATGCAGCTTCTGTGGTTCCTGCAGTGGAAAGAAGTTTGTTGATACTGATTTCATTTGAATGGTAACAGCTATACAGTTTCTTGTTATTCTAACTAAATTAATTGAAACAATGTAAGAATTTGATGTGAAAGATGACACATTTAATAAGGTTAGTGAAAAAAAAAGACAATTTAAGAAACAATGGGAAATGACATCTGTTTTGCTATATACAGCAAGTCCTTTTCAGTTAATTGTTATTTCTACCTCTTTTCTAGTCACAGAGCACTTTATTTTGAGAGTTGTTTAAGTGAGAGAACATCTGTACTACCTTTGTCCAGATTGGGGGAGTTGTAATGTTTAATATTTTTTATTATGTAAATGTATTTTTTGCATGAAAAAAGTATAGATTTTTTTTGTATATGCTGTGAATTATAATTTTTAGAAAGAAGATCGGAATCGGCAAAAATCGGTATCGTCAGGTCACACTTACAAAAAAATCGGAATCGGCCAAGGAAATTGCAGTCGGTGCATCTCTAGAAGTCTTGCTTACTTTATTATTATGAAATGATACCACATACAATTTTTTTAGAAGCTGCATTCAGAATACATTTGGCTCACAAATCTAAAGGTGCACATGCCGTCTCAGTTTAAATGAGCATGACGCTTCTACATGTCACAGATGTTATGACACCCCGATAGTGCCGTTAAGCACAGACAAAACGTGCTAAAGGACTTCCAGTCAATCTCAGCTTCTAACACAGACGATTATTCCTTCACACTCCATGGCTCTCTGAGGAACCTCCCATATTGTCTCACCCTACACAATGACATCTGCATACCGCTTGCTCAATGGGGTCCATCAATTTTTCATACGTTTTCTGTTTGACCTTTGAATAATTGAATGCACAATAATGGATTTCCACCTCCTTGTATTAGTACTATCAGCCAGAGGCCCTTTTTGCATGCATATAGTTCATTAAAATAGTTTATATAAGGAGGAAAGCTTGTCACATGCATTATTCAAAACCTTAAACGAATCACCACCACTGTGCACCATATGTTTTGTGCATAGTCTCCGTTTTAATCTAAAATCTCCAAGTCTCAAACGCAACTGACACGATGTTCCGTTGCGTAGCGTGAATTTCAATGGACAGCTTGATTGCATAAGTAGTTGTTTTTTAGGATCTGGCTCTCATATCAAGACTCAAAGGAGGATAGTGTCCCACCACATGGAAGTTTTCCAGTACAAGCAGAATTTGGGTTCGCCACAACTTTTGGCGACTCAGTTTGTCGCGACATGGCCACAGTTGTGTTTGTGTTCCAAATACTATGAGCTCCAAAGATGAGTATTGTTTTGTGTGACTAATGTGGACCATGTGCTGTGGCTTGGGCTTGTGTTTTGCTGACCAAAAACATGAGAATTCAAAAATAAGCCTATTTTTTGGCTTCTAAATGAGTTTTCTTTCACACAGCACATTTTGTGTGGTTTTCACAAAGAGAAGAAGGAAAATAAAGAAAGAAATGGTTAAGGCCATTTGTGGCTTTTAAGTGGAGAGCGTATTTGTTAAGAATACTGTTTGAACCTCTCGCTTTCCTCTCAGATGTGTTTTTCTATCCATTAGTTTTGCCTGACTTGCAGTATTTAAAGAGTATCGCACAGAAATCTGAGGAGATCAGAAATAAGGTGCTGGTTTCCAGAGAAGTGAAGCCTACAGGTTTCTACCCCATAACCTGCAACACAAAGGAGCCGCTGCCAGCCCTATGGCTCATTAGCCTTTACTGTAATACATGTGCTGCTTTTCATTTTAGAACATTAGGCTACATTAGAGAAGTAACGCTCAAGGCTTCCCTCTCACTACACACCAATGCATATATTTCAAAGCTTTCGTACAGGTTTAGTACACTACTGTTCAAAAGTTTGGGATCTGTTATATTTTTTAATGTTTTTGAAAGTCGTGTTCACAAAGCTTGTATTTAGTTAATCAAAAAATTTGAATATACTGATTTGTTGAATAGTGAGAAATAAGAATAATAATTAATATGTATTTATTTATTTACTTACGTATTTATTGTTATCAATGTTGAAAACAGTTGCAGTGTAATATTTTTATTTTATTTTATTTTAAACTGTAATACTTTTCCAGGATACTTTGATGAATAGAAAGCTCAAAAGAACAATTTTTTTTAAAAATAGAAATCTTTTGTAACATTCTAAATGTCTTTATAGTTACTTCTTGATCAATTTAACACATCTTTTCTTTAAAAAATAAAATAAAAAAAATAGATTTAAATGTCTTTACTGTCATTTTTAATGCACCCTTGCTAAATAAAAGTATTAATTTGTTTAAAATATAGTAACATTAAAAATAAACAAATAAGTTAGTGTATGTGATCATTTGAGAAAAAATGTGGACCAAGTGTTTATTTACTTATTTACTTACTTATTGTTATCAATGTTGAAAACAGTTGCAGTGATTATTATTTTATTTTTAATTTTTTTAATACCGTGATACTTTTTTCAGGATTTTTTTTTTTTTTTTTTTATGAGTAGAAAGCTCAAAAGAACAACTTTTTATTTATTTTTTTAATAGAAATCTTTTGTAACATTGTAAATGTCTTTATAGTTAATTTTGATCAATTTTACACATTTTCTTAAATAATAATAATAATAATAATAATAATAAAATAAATAAATCTTATTTATCTAATCTTATCTGACTCCAGACATTTGAATGGTAGTTTATATAATGGATTCACACGTATTATGCTGGGGAAAAAAATCTTGTTTCCAAAAAAATTTACTTAAAACAAGATTAATTTAACTAAGAAGCAAAACTGCGTAAGGCATTAAAAGTTACATTTTAAATAAATATGCTTTCCTCCTGGTTATAGCTTAAATGGATAGTTCACCAAATATGAAACTTCTGTCATCATTTACTCACCCTCATGTTATTCCAAACCTGTATGACTTTCATTCTTCTGCTTGAACACAAAAGATGATAATTTGAAGAATTGTTTTTGTCCGTACAATGAACGTCAATAAGGCAGAAAACAACAATGGACCCTATTAACTTTCAGTGTATGGATAAAAAAAAAAACCCACTCAAAATATCTAAGTTTTGCTTTTCCACTAAATTCATCTTGTTTAAAGATATTTGTTTTCTTGTTCCCCCTGCAGTGTTCCTGGGAGTGAACAATCTCAGCACGTACCAGTTGCTCAGTAGCAGCATGTGTGCCCAGTGGCAACCTCACCGCCACGCCACCGTCTACAGAGTCGTCATTGAGTCACTGCTCAGTGAGTGACACACACATCCACACACACACTCAGAACTCAAACACACTCTTAATGCATCGCAGAACAAAGCCTTAAGGTGGCTTCCTGTTTTGCAATATTGACATAAATTTCAGTTTCAGAGGTGATGGGATATTATGGCTCATTTCAGCACAGACCTCTGAGCCTCTGGGCTGTTCAACAAAACTCTTTTATTGTATGTATATTGCTCTGCTGGCATGTGACATGGTTTCGATTCAAATTTAAAACAGCAGAGTCAAAAGCCCTTTTCCCGTTATTGCTTTTCTTATTCCTGCCTGATACCTCACCGGCCCAGCTTATCTCGCAATCCTGGAAATCTTCTGTTCCACTTCCAGCGTGTGACTGCTCAGATGGCTACCAGCTCAGTAATGCTATTAAAACCAGATCCTGCCTGAAGCCCCAGTGTGTGTGTGTGTGTGTGTGTGCGTGTGTATGAAGTATTTGAATGATTGCAGTTCTCAAAGAGAGAACTAAAGAAGAGAATAAATTTAAACATTATATATATATATATATATATATATATATATATACAATTGTACCAATATTTCACAATCTTACTGTTTTTACTGTATTTTTGATCACATAGATGCAGCCTTGGTGAGCATAAGAATCTTTTTTGAAAGACATTAAAAAAAATACAGACCTGTAAGTTTTAAATGGTAGTGCAAATACTGAATTAATTGCACATAAATAAATAAATAAATTTAAGTTCTTAAGAAGATGTTAACAAGTCAAGGTAGGGGACAGAAAAATTCTAGCGTAGAAATTCTGTCAAACTTTTATAAACTAAAAGTGAATATAATATAATATAATATAATATAAAATAAAACTATTTCAATCTATTGTTCCAAATTAGAAAGATTTCTGTTAAAGTGGTGGAGAAAAAAAGTTGTAATTGAGGAATAAAAGAGACCTTATTACCCTGTAATCATGGAAAACTATGCCTACACATATATATCAAAACTACTGCTGAAGTGTGTGAGAAGACTAAATGTGAATATATGTGTATTTTGCAGTACTAAGATCCCTGCTGCCTTTCTTCTGGCCTTCTTCTAGTCAAATAATGTCCAAACTTTGGTAACCAGTAGGAACAGCGGATTCCTTTTTTGCCATCTTACTCGTAGAAGGGTGGCTGTGGAATTTCAGCCAGTCATATGAATCTTCAGCACCAGGCGCTCCATGGTGAAGCGAAAGCGTTCCACCGTGCAAATGGCGGAGAACTGTCCTGCTTGTGCCAGAGATGTGACTGGACTGAGAAGTGCAGTCTGTTGAAACAAACGCTTAAAGGAGGATAGATGTTTACTGAGCCGAGCTGGAGCACTTGCCAGCTACTTTTCCATAGAGCGGCAGTGTAATAGGCAAATGTCACATCCCATTGTTTGATCAGCTCCACAATCAAAGCATGTCTGAGCAAGGGAATATTGTTGATCTTATTATCACATCCCAATTTTTGCAGTCCACATTATCATTGGAAAATACCTCCATTTTTGCATAATGCACTCTAGTGACTTCTTTCAAGATCATGGTTGAAAAGAAGGTGCTTTGGGAAATATCTTATTAAAGAAAACCTTTTCCCTGTTTTTTCTTATTTAATAGTGATATAATACTGCTTCTGAACAGCCCAGCCATTTATATTCCCCGTGGACGCAGCTGTTTAATGGCAGACAAATTAAGATGTATGAACCAAGTCAACCTGGATATTAATGTCTGCCATCACAAACAAAACAAAGAGATCGATGGATAGATATGTCGAAAAAGAAAACCAGAAAGAAAAAGAGTCAGCGTCAGTGAGAACACCTTCACATTTGGAAAGAAAAAAAAGTGAAAAGAGTGAAAAAGTATTTTTTTTTCATTCGACTCAAGCTTTGGCTGCTTATCACGGTTCACCCATTTCCCTGCAGTCTTCAGCCTCTGATTAAAGCGATTAAAGACCTCTCTGTTGAACTCTATGGGCTGAATGCAAGGTTACCCTTCTTGAGCCCAAGCATTGGTCATTTTCTCAGCTTTGGAAAAATAATTACAGCTATGAAGGTGATAAATAGCAGTTCTGCTACCTTGTACCCTGGGATTTGAGTATCGCGTTTCCTAAAAGATGATTTACTCAGTTCCTTTGATTTAAACGACCGGTTTGTGAGCAACAAACACATGTCTGTTAAAAATAACAACACTGCTGTGTCGACTTCAGGCTTTGTTTATAGCCTGAGGACTTGAATGGCACTGTCTGATTAATTAGCACAATTGTTTATTGAGAAAGCTGTTGTGATTGCTTTTTATTTTACTTTGATTGTTGCTTGAATGGCAATCCTGCTGTTTTAACTTTCTCGCAGACGGTCAGAAACAGGAAGTGAGGGTCGGTGGTGGTGCATCCAGAGAGTGCTTCTTCAATCTTTCCCCCAACACCCAGTACAAGATCAGCGTCTACACTCTTTTACAAGACACAGAGGGCCCTGCCGTCACCACCATGGCAACTACCGGTAAATACACTCTGATAAATCCAAAGTTCTGTTATGAAACTCTAGATGGTGCAGTTTGATAGGTCTAACTCAATCTGACATAATGACATCATCACGTGGCACAGCTGATTGGTTCTTTTTGTATCAGCAGCCAATGAGCTTGCAGCTCAACATTCAAATACTTGGCTAGTGCTTGCTTTAGCAGTTGCAGTGCGCTTCAGAAACCCTCCACCTTCCCCAGCTCCACCTTATAGATCTGCTATGGGGTGATTCGTGTATACTACATGGAGGTTATTTCATATATGTGACCCTGGACCGCAAAACCAGTCTTAAGTCGCTGGGGTATATTTGTAGCAATAGCCAAAAATACACTGTATGGGTCAAAATTATAGATTTTTCTTTTATGCCAAAAATCATTAGTATATTAATAAAGATCATATTCCATGAAGATATTTTGTAAATGTCCTACTGCAAATATATCAAAACTTCGTTTTTTTATTAGTAATATGCATTGCTATGAACTTCATTTGGACAACTTTAAAGGCGATTTTCTCAATATTCTGATTTTTTTGCACCCTCAGATTCCAGATTTTCCAATAGTTGTATCTTAGCCAAATATTGTCCTAGCCTAAGAAACCATACATCGATGGAAAGCTTATTTATTCAGATTTCAGATAATGTATAAATCTCAATTTCGAAAAATTGACACTTAAGACTGGTTTTGTGGTCCAGGGTCACATATGTTATATGTGCAGCAGCAGTATTTCTTACATGCTCACAGCAGCATGTTGTGGATGTGTTGGCAGTAGCAGCAGCGTAGCAGATCTATTCCGCCAAGACCAAACACATTAACATTGTCATGTATATTACCATGCCAAACCTTCCGAGAGTTCTATGATAGAACTATATATTTTACGCCATTATAAGTCTATAGACTTCAATCAGGGTACACACCATATTCAACTGTGAATGAATATGTGATTGTGAAGGACACAGTCTGTTGGTTTACTGTTGTTCATAACCTCATTTTTAGTTGTGGTAGATTAAATATGGCATCTGTCCTTAATAAGATTTACTGGGGTGTTAAATAAGGTCAGATACTACACCCCCTCGGGTCTTTTAGGCCCCAATAAAACACCTGAAGGTGACTTAGTTTGTTGCCTTTGAGTGACAAAACTGTGTCGCTGGGACAATCTTTGGATAGCAGATGTGATTGTTATTTAGGTTTGCCACCAGTGTTATCTAGAATGTGTGGAAGCCGTTTATGCAATGGGGAAAAAAAAGTTAAACTTTATATCACAGAATTCACAGATTTTTTTCTCAGAACTGTTTCATGCCTCACAATTTTGAGTTAACATCTCACACATCTAATTTTATTTCTCATAATTATGAGTTTACATCTTGCAGCTAGGATCTTTAAAAGGCATAAACAGATGTTACAATCCCGCAATTACTTTTTTTGGTTTTCTTCTTCTGTAGCAGAAATGGGCTTCCATGAAACTGACTAAAGCATTCATAAACAGAAAAATAAGATATAACAGCTGAAAATCTAATTGCCGTTTGCAACAAAAAACAAAGATGTCCATATATGACCTCCTCAAATTTAATCAACATTCTTTTATCATGATTCTCTACTGGAAAAAAAAATCATAATGAATTATTTTTAAAACATGGAAAATTAGCCCCCATTGGCTAGTCTTGTTTTAAATGCTAATCTAAATGTAACTTTTAATTAATTATTTTAAAATTTCTCACATTATTTAAAAATCTCACTCAGTTTGGGTACATGTATATTATAATATATTATATATAAATCACATTTTTTAATAGATATCATAAATAATTCTAATTTATATATGAATATTACATATTATGATAAAAATATGTAAACATGCTTACATTTTTATATATAAAAAAATCATCCTGTGTGTGTGTATATATATATATATATATATATATATATATATATAAACCACTTTTGCCTCAATAAGCTCCTAATTTGCTGCTTATTAATAGTTAGTAAGGTAGTTGTTAAGTTTAAGTATTGGGTAAGATTAGGGATGTAGAATATGGTCATGCAGCATAAGTGATTTATAAGTACTAATAAACAGCCAATATGTTAATAATAGGCATGCTAATAAGCAACTAGTTAATACTGAGAATTGGTCCCTATACTAAAGTGTTACCAATATATACAAGGTAAACATGCCAACAAATCACATGTTTAGATATTAAAAAAAACAGAGATAAAAATAATGATTAAGAGCATATTTTTGCATTTTATAGAGAGTGTACACTATACAGATTTCAGTGTATCTGTATAGTGTTATTTTCATAACACACGTTAGCGTGTCAATTAAGCAGTAGTAACACCTCAATGATACAGGTCATTTCCAGCCAATGAATTGAAGACAACATCTTCCCTTGACCACATCAATCATTGCCTGAGAAACAGATTGAACCACTGTCAGTAGAGCAGTGTGTCCTTTTTCCTTTATAACTGGGTTTCCGTTGAGATCACAAATCTGATTGTGTGTGTAATAAAGTGAAGACAGCTAGGCCCTACTCTGGTTTATGTATTGTTTTGTTGTTTCTCTAGCTCCAGCACCCACCCAGCCACCGACCGCACCACCCACCACAATCCCTCCTCCCACCATCCCCCCAGCCAAAGAAGGTAGGACACCAGTGTGGGAAAAACCGGCCTGTCTGCCATTGTTTTTCCCTGTTTGTTGGCCATGTCCCTATGTGTTGTGTGACCTTTCACTAACGTACATCTCTGCTGACAGCTAACCTTTTCTTATTCTCAGAGCCACTCCACACTCAATAAATATGTCTGAGTCCCCCCAACACATCTGATAAAAGCACACGGAACTTATTTATCCTCCTTATATAGATCTTTTTTAGAGCCCTCATTTCAAACTTTATAGTGAATATATTTGTTTCATTGTCTGGCCAAATGCTTATGGTGTTTAATGCATCATAAAGTAACACCTGAATAATTTCTTGGCCTGAAACGGAATGCTTCTTTAGATTTATTTGTTATGTTTATATGCCTTTATCTCTGGGCCTTTGGGGAGTCGCCTGAATGTGCTGCCCTTCATGTTACACATTACTCTTATTGAGGACAGGTCACATGGTAAAAAGTGAAACATTTGTTACCTTAAAGACCTCATGAAATCAAAATGAGAGTTTTATTTAGTCAACGTGTTTAGCTCTTGGATGAAAGTGTGATATGCCTCACAATCTTGTGGTTTTGTTTTAATAAGTAATATGTCAGCGCAGAAAAAAATAGGGAGTTTAATTCATTCCAGTGAGTCCAATGAGTCTGTTAATTAAAAGATACTTAAAAGTGAAACTAGGTTACACTACCATTCAAAAGTTTGAGGCATTGTAAAAAGCAAAGCTGAATTTTCAGCAGCCACTTTGGAAACTAATTAATAGAAAGTTAAGTTTAAATATTTTAAATCTTGGTAACACTTTATTTTAAGTTTTCCTTGTTACACGATACATGTACTTATGAATTATGCATAATTACATGCAAGTAACCCTAAGCCAAACCCTAATCCTAACCCTAACCATATAGTAAGCACATGTAGTTCATTAAAATTAATCAGTACTTAAATGTATAATTACACTGTAACAAGGACACCTTAAAATAAAGTGTAATCGAAATCTTTTGTAACATTGAAAATGTCACTTTTGTTCATTTTAATGCATCCCTGCTGAAAAAAGCACTGATTACCTCTTTTTTTTAAAAATAGTAATCGCCATTCTATGTCTATAAGGGAGCATTTTTTGTTCATTATGAATCATTGAATCACTCAACCAGTTGGTTACAATTCACAGTTGTTCATGACCGACACAACCCATTTATCTCCTTGTTCTGAATGAGATTGACAAAGTGAATGAGATGTCCCAATTTGTACACTAATGAGATTTGCCAGTTCATTCAAGTTGTTTACCAGCACAATGCCTGATTCTTTTAGTTTATTTCGTAAACAAGGCGTCTTGTTCAGTGCCATTCTTGTTCAGACACAAAACAGCAACTTGTCCAACCAATGAAATGCTCCTAACACCTTTGTTTGTGCTAAAGTACTGTAAGACTTTGGAGGTTTTATGGTGATGATGTTACAGCGCAATTGCTCAAATAAGTACTGGTGATACTAATTAACTACATGTACCATGTACTTACTATAGGGTTAAATTAAGTTAGGGTCTGATTAGGGTTTGTTAGGGTTAGGGTAATTATGCATAATCTTCAGTCATTACTGTAGTAAGTATGTAGCATTTAGCACTTAAAAATAAATTCGTTTAAATGTAGCATCAGCCTTAAATTCATTTTACTGATATAACCTAATTTATTAAGATTAATTCAGTCACTAAATAATATTTTGACTTGAATAAAACCAGTTAGATGTTAATACATAAAGCACATTTTTAGGTTACTGACAGTGTATGTGTTTAGCCCTAAATGCTGCAAAGCAACAGTCTGGCAGAGTATAGCAGAGGTATCTGGGAATTAATTAAGCCTCCTTGTTTTATCCAGCTAGCTGTGATGGAGATGATGTCAGTGAGAAAAGGAAGTGTTTTGAATCATTTGACATCTATTGTACTGCAGCGCTTACACAGTAATGAGAATTTCTTATTTTAGCTAGTGATTTTTCAAATGCTTCTTCTCTCTTTCTCTCTCTCTCTCTTGCTCTGCCTTTCGAACTTTCTCTCTCAGTTTGCAAAGCAGCCAAGGCAGACCTTGCCTTCCTTGTAGATGGCTCTTGGAGTATCGGAGATGACAACTTTCAGAAGATTATCCGTTTCCTGTACAGCACAACTGGTGCACTTGATGTGATTGGCCCTGAGGGAACACAGGTATGCTGCACGTGAAATATTTGTCAAATTCAGTCTACTTCATATTGTTTTTATTTGTTGAAAAAAACCAGACTATCATGCTGAGCTAAAAGCAAAACTGTGTGTCATTTTGTCTACACAGAGCAAACTGACTGTTTTTTGAGGGCACAAGTTGCTCCCATTTTGGAAAAAAGTACACTTTAGCATATTTAACAGTACTTATTGCAGAAAGTACTTAATATGTTTAAGAATATACTTAAAAGAATAGTTTACCCAAAAAAGAAAATTTGCTGACAATTTACTCACCCTCAGGTCATCCAAAATGTAAAAGAGTTTCTTTCTTCATCAGAAATCAACAGATTTGGAGAAATTTTGTGACGCTGGACCACAAAACCATTCATAAGTAGCACAGGTATATTTGTAGCAATAACCAAAAATACATTGTTTGGGTCTAAATTATTGATTTTTTTTTTATGCCAAAAATCATTAGGATATTAAGTAAAGATGATGTTCCAAGAAGAGATTTTGTAAATTTCCTATCATAAATATATCAAAACTTAATTTTTGATTAGTAATATGCATTGGACAAAATTTGGACAAATTTAAAGGCGATTTTCTCAGTATTTTGATTTTTTTTGCACCCTCAGATTCCAGATTTTCAAATAGTTGTATCTTGGCCAAATATTGTCCTATCCTAACATACATCCATACCATACATCAATGGAAAGCTTATTTATTCAAAAAATTGACCCTTTATGACTTGTTTTGTGGTCCAGGGTCACATTTAGCTTTACATAATTTGCTTATTAATGGATCCTCTGCAATGAATGGGTGCCATCAAAATGAGAGTTCAAACAGCTGATAATATCACAATAATTCACACGTACACTACAAGTACACATTCAGTATTCAATAAAAATTAAGCACACTTCTTTTTCACAAGGAATGGTTCTGTATTAAAATTTTATATAAACCATAAACTATTAAAAGCCTATTATAAATTTGCAGAGTCATGTCGTGTGCCACATTGGTGCTACAGATTGAGAAGCTCTGCTTTTGAACTTATCATGTCTGGTTTACATCAAAAAGGTTTTTTTTGCTACTCACAATGATCATTTTTTGGACTGAGGCATCTTGGGAATAGCTATTCTGGGCTAGAGACCACACTACCAAGCATTTAACCCAGTAGCCTGAGAGAACATTAGATAAAAATAGCCTTTGTCTAGACTTGTCAGTCCAGGATTCAGAAGATCTTCATCACAACCTATCAGCAGCTTTAGGGATCACTGCAGTGGACCTGCTACAAGGGATGTGAAAACTGGAGAATAAGCACGTTTCAAGGGCAGGAGCTAAAGTAAACAGAGGAGCATGGCACGGATAAAACATCTTCTTTTACACAAAGATGTTTGCGTTCTGTCGTCTTCTGTTGGCCATGTAGATATATTTGACTTGGCTCAAACTGGTTCAACATCAGCAAACTCTTATGCATGATGACATGGCTTTTGTACCTCGCTTTTTTAGAATGTGGCCTAGTGGTTAAAGATCTGAGCTGAGGTTTTAGGTTTAAACAATCCATTATGTGAATGAACAAAACAATTATGGCTCAAAAATGAACCAAGGCTTGAGGCAAAAATGACACTGAAAGTGGCAAAAATACCCTTGATATTTTTAAAATGTGGTGGGAAAAAATGCCTCCATACAGTAGTTAATTTCAATTAGTTCTTCTTTTTCTGGTCTGATCTAGGATTTGATATATTACAAAATATACACTATTGATCAAGTGCTTGGGTCATTTTTTTTAAATAAATGAATACTTTTCAATTAATCAAAGAGTGAATCCTGAAATTGACTGATACACTGACATTGATAAAAAAAAAAAAAGAAATGTTTCTTGAGCACCAAATCAGTGTATTTGAATGAATTTTGAAGGATAATGTTACACTGAGACTGGAGTAATGATGCTGGAAATTTAGCTTTGCCATCACAGGAATAAATAACATTTTAAAATATATTAAATAGGGAATTTATGTTAGTCAAAACATCAAAATAAGTGAACTTCTTTAAAGCCCAACAAAAGATTATTAAAATATAACGAGCTAAACTGTACAAAAGTATTTTAAAAAATACAATACGCCCTTATAAATGTACAAAAATGGCCTTTAAAATCAATTCCAGGGGGAAATACTTTCTGACATTGATGTACTGTTGCTTTTAAATGTGATGAATGGCTACTAACTTACTTTCTACGACTGACAGGTGGCCATTGTTCAGTTCAGTGATGACGCCAGAACCGAGTTCAAGCTCAGCTCCTACAGCGATAAGGAGGCTCTGCTGGACGCTGTGCAACGCATCACCTACAAGGGAGGAAACACCAAGACAGGCATGTATCTCAATCCTCAGAGTGAATTAAATGCCACTGACAGCTGCTCTTGCGATGGACAAACTGAGTTTGATCACAATCTAGATCTCTGTGCACACAAAAATCTTTTTATCTTTCATTGAAAAACAATACCACACTCGCAGCTCCCTTTTATATTGCAAGTTGATATTGCTTAATTGTTTTCAAAGAATCTATATTGAATTTTTCCCCATCTTCCTTGTTCACTCGTTCTATTGTATATTTTATCATTCACTAACTCTATTGCTCATTCTGTTGTTCGCTCATCATTCAGTCATTCTGTCGTTCACTCGTTCTATTGTTCATTCTATTGGTTGCTCATTCTGTCGTTCATTCTACAGTACTGTTCGCTCATTCTGTCGTTCACTCTTTTTATCATTCATTCTATTATTTGCTCATTCTACCGCTCATTCTATTGTTTACTCATTCTGTTGTTCATTCTATCGTTTGCTCATTCTATCATTCTCTCATTCTATTGCTCATTCTACTGTTCTCTCATTCTATCGTCCACTCATTCTATGGCTAATTCTATCATTCACTTATTCTGTTGTTTGCTCATTCTCTCGTTCACTTCTGTCTGTCTATCTATCTATCTATCTATCTATTGGTTGCTCATTCTGTCGTTCATTCTACTGTTCGCTCATTCAATTGTTTACTCATTCTGTCATTCTTTCTATCGTTCGCTCATTCTATCGCTACTGTAATTCTATCGTTCACTTATTCTGTTGTTCTCTCATTCTATCGTTCACTCATTCTATCGTTCACTCTATCGCTCATTCTGTCATTTGATCTATCTATTGATCAATCTATCTTATTGCTATCAATCTACAGTATCTATCTTTGTTCATCCTCTCATTCTATTGTTCGTTCATTCTATCATTTACCCATTCTATCATACATTCATTCTATTGTTCATTCTGTTATTCTCTCATTCTATTGTTCATTCTATCACTCATTCTATCATTTGCTCATTCCATCGTTCATTTTATTATTCATTCTTGCTAATGTTCATTCTATCACTCATTCTATCATTGGCTCATTCTGTCATTCATTCTATTGTTTTCTTATTCTATCATTTTATCCATCGATCTATCTATCATTTGCTCATTCTGTTGTTTGTTTTATACTGGGCTCATCTAGATTGCATTTCATTACAATCTTTAATCTTTAAAACTACTTCAAACTTTCTGGCCAAACTTTCTTAAGCCAACATCAAAGTTTGTCTTATTAGTTTTATCTTATTGTAAGTATGTATATTTATACTGGAAAACCAGACATAAACAGACATTTTTTTTTTTTAGTCTGAGTGTGATTTTGGCCTTTAAACATTTGAAGCCAAGGAGACAAATATCAAGGTTCTCATCTAATAGCTGTAATGGTTTTCCTGGTGAACAGCATGCTGGTCCACATTATCACAAACCAGCATAAACCAACTTCTACTGCACCGTTTTGGAAATTCATGCCAGTCTTTGAGCAGTAAAATCTCCTTGTAATCTGTGTCCAGAATTATTCATCCTTATTCTTTTGACAAACATTCTTTATTAATGTCCTGCTTAAGAAGACCTAGACCAAGAACTTCATAGTATGAGTTTGAAAAGCAGCACGGCTACAGTTCAGTGAGCAGCAGAGCAGCATGGTGTGTTCCTGCGCTTGTGTTCATGCTGTCTTGTTGTGAGTCTTTGTTCTAAATGAAACACCTCTCATTCCACACAGTGAAGGAAAGGCAGCCCCCACCCTGCTGTGTCCTCACACACACAAACGTCCCCGTATAAGGTATATTCTCCATGGCAATGAGCCCCCCGTCAGTAGGTGGGCGGTAGTTGCTGTGCCTCATTGGTGAGAGCAGATACATGTCTGTGGACATGTGTGATCCAGGCATTATGAGCCCGGTGCATTTATCCATCCCGGCTTTAGCGGGCTGCTCATTTGAAACATGAGCATGACTTATTTTCTGAGGGTATTAGGGCTAATCCCTCGCCTGCATTTTCAAACATTCATATGCAGAGGATGAGGTGAGGATCAAAGTGATCGGCCTCATTCAATGTGTTTAAACTTGGAAAAAAGAGAAGTCATTTCTGAGTACTAAGATGGTTTGTATGTTTCTCTGAAATTACTTTGGAAAATATTTAAATGGGATGATGTTGTTTTGATGTTCAAAATTTTCAGAGAATAATTTTTTTTTTTTTAGAGTTTTACCTGATGGTATGGTACATTTTGTGGCCTATGGCATGCCACTAACCCACATATTTTCTCATTAGTATATTAAAGGAATAATTACCCCCTCCCCTCCAAAAATGAAAATTATGTAATTATTTACTGTCATGCGATTCCAAACTCGTATGTGTATCTTTGGAACACAAAATGACATTTTTGAATGATCTTTTTACATTTATGTTTTTACATATATGTTAGTTATTTATTAACAGTAATATATTATTATAATTGTTTATACTTATTTAAATATTAATGGTCTTTGCATTTAAAAGAGCTATATATATATATATATATGTATATATATACATACACACACACAGTGCCCTCCATAAGTATTGGAACAGTAAAGACAAAATTGTTCTGTTGGCTGTGGAGTCAAGACATTTGCAAATATGATTAAAAGATGAATATGAGACAAAACTACAGAATGTCACATTTTATTATTAGCCGTTTCAACACATACATGTTTTACCAAATAAAAAGAACAGCACTTTTAGAGTTCATCCTACTCATTGATGTGAGCATAAGTATTGAGACAGTTGAACATAAGGCAGATATAAAAGATTAAAAGCTATTATTTAGTTGCAGATCCCTTGCGCACAATCACAGCAGTGAGTCTGTGACCCATAGACATCACCAGACTCTTGGTCTCATCCTTTGAAATACTTTTCCCAGCCTTTAATGCAGCCAATTCCAGTTGTTGCTTGTTTTGGGGAGTTTGTGCCTTTACTCTCCTCTTCAGCTGGTGAAATTCATGTTCAATTGGATTCAAATCTGGAGATTGACTTGGGCAATCTAAGACTTTCAATTTCTTTGCCCTTATAAATTCCTTGACTGAACTGGCCGGGTGTTTTGGGTCATTGTCCTGATGCAATATGAAGCACTTCCTAATGAATCTGGTGGCATTTTCATGAATATTGGCAGGCAAGATGGTTTTGTACCCTTCCAAATTCATTCTGCTACTGTCATCATACATTAAGTCATCAGTAAAGTTGAGAGGGCCTTTTCCAGATACAGCCATGCATGCCCATGCCATGACACCACCTCCACCATGCTTTACAGATTAGGCTGTATGGTTAGAATCATTTGCAGTTCCCTTTTTTTTTTCTCCACATTTTTGCTTTCCCATCACTTAGATAAAGGTTCATCTTTGTCTCATCGGTCCATAAACTGCAGTTCCAAAACTCTTCTGGCTCACTTTTGTGCTTTTTTGCAAACTCTAATCTTGCCTTTCAATTTTTGGTCCTGGTCAGAGGTTTGCATCTTGCTGTGTAGCATCTGTAATTCAATGTCAAAGTCTCCTGAGGACAGTAGATTGTCAGAACATCACCCCCAGCTTTCTGGAAGTTGTTGGTGATTTTACAGACACGTCTTTTAGGGTTCATTTTCACAGCTTTTATGATTTGTCTGTCATCAACTACTGTTGTTTTCTCAGCCGATCAGGGGTGCATTTCCCGAACAACGACGTAACTCTCTGATTAACCACCATAGTACGATGCATCGTTTTGGAAACGAACTATCTAGTCACGACTGTTTCCCGAACATGGTCGCATCTCCGTCGTTTGAACCACGTTAGTTCAACAATATAGGGCCATTGTTAATGACGTCACACGCGTGTGATGGAGGAATAACTTATGCTATTTAACTGATTAAAGGTCTCTAAAATGCTACTGTATTGAACATGGCACCTACCGACTAATTTACTATTTTTGTTCCCTGTCATAGTGCTTTATTTGATGTTTGATTCATCGCGGGTTCCCTCTTACGTCATACTCCGGGGTTCCCGCAGGCATTTACGCACATGCGCACTCTTCAAAAACGGCGCTTACAATGGACGCGCAAAAATACATAATTAAAATGCATTTATATTTACATAGAATGGACGATACAGATAGTACTGCATGTTAGCTTGCTGGTTGTGGCCAAGAGCATATTTATTTAAGCCCATATACCTTACTAACAAGAAACTATGCTTCTAACCACAGGTCAAGAGCCGTAGTTCCAACCACGTAAGTTTGTGACGCTGATTGCGAACGTTCGTTTGAACTATGGTTTCGGGAAACACCGAATCGTTGAACTATGCTGGTAACGACGGAACTTGCGACCATAGTTGACTAACGATGCTTTTGGGAAACGCACCCCAGGTCGTTGTTGGTTGCTGGTGTCGCTGGCGCTTTCCAAACTCTTGATTTCTCCGTGCCCTTTTTTTTTGCTATAGCTCTAATTCCTCTTTTCTTTTAGCATCCAAATTGCTTGCTTTTCTCTCAAAGTCAGCTCCCTCGTCTTCATCCTGGTTTGTGTGTGTCATCATCGAATGCAAGATTCAGAATGCAGAAGTAATGGATATAACTGATACGACACATTCCCTGCTTTTAATATCTGAAGAATTAATGCAACAGGACACAGCTGATCACTTAGAAAGACCTGTGAGGCAGCTGTTCTAATACTTATGCTCACGTCAGATATAGGGGGATGAAACTCTAAAAGTGCTGAACTTCTTAGCTGATAAAACATCTATGTGTTGAATCACCCAATAATAATATGTGACATTCTGTAGTTTTGTCTCATATTCATCTTTTAATCATACTTGTAAATGTCTTGACTCCACAGCCAACAGAGCAATTTTGTCTTTACTGTTCCAATACTTTTGGAGGGCACTGTATATATATATATATATATATATATATATATATATTCATTCTTCAGCTCAATCTCATATTCACAATAAAACATTAGTTTGAATGTCCGCTGAGGAAAGAGATATCTTTATCGTACTATCCTTTCATCTGTTAAGGGTGATTTCTGATGACAGCTCTGCTCAGTGCATTTGTTAGCTGCATCTTACAAGCTGTTGTTGAAAGTAAAAATAACTTCCTTGTTTACAACTCTGTTTCAGTCTTTTTCAATATAAAAGTCTTTACTGCTGACTCACTCATAAAACAGTCTCTTGTCGCCATCTAACGGCGAAATAATGTAACTAAAATCACCATCACGAACATACACACCATTTCTCAATACTAAATACTATTAAGTACTACTATTATTTATATAAAATATTATTTATTGAATAATAATATTTAATAAACAACAACTGCCATCATAAAAGTTGCTAGGCAATTCAGTCAAAAGTGCAAAGGCGGCAATCTGATATACAGCATTAGAGTTATATAAAATATAACTTTAGCCTTTGCCCTCAGCCAAAACTATTTACTCTGGAACAAATGACAGATTAATGAGACCAAAGACAGCCTGTTAGATTTACCCAAAACAAATTATATCTCATGTTAAACCACTGTAGGGACATCAGAGCCAGCGGCAAATTCCAGAAGATCTGGGTTCATGAGCGCTGAACAGCCGCTGATGCCCTGGAGCTCACATCTCTGAAAACGGTGAAGCACATTTTCAAATAGATGTTATGTTTATTAACAAACCGCATATTTGAAGTCTAAACAAGTACATTCTCGCCTAAAAAAACTACATTCCGTGACACAAAAACCATGTTATTTAAAAAATTATAGTGAATTTGGGCGTCCGCCATGACATTCGCTGTGAGAAGTACTGCAAGCGGAGTGATACAAATGGTGAAATGGTTGGAGTTCTGTTATCACTAGAACATTGCACCACTGGGAAAGGATCTCAGCCAATTAGATTCAAGAACGAGAACTATCTATCTATCTATCTATCTGTCTATCTATCTATCTATCTATCTATCTATCTATCTATCTATCTATCTATCTATCTATCTCAAATTCGATCAATTTTTATTCCTCAGAAGAAAGAAAGTCATATGTGTTTGGACGACATGAGGGCGAGTAAGAGTGAGGGTTCTAGTTGATTTGTACTCACTAGTCTCATCTCGAACAAGTCAGCTAAGAATGAAAAGTATTAGCCGAAGCTCACAAACACAAATGAACAGTCAATGCACACTTTTGACTGATGCTGCAGTCATGATGTCTTGTTCATCTGTCAGTCAAACAGCAGTGCTTTTGCCCCCGTCAACTCGAGGCCACAGTTAGCCACAGCTCCAATCTGCAGTCGAAATTCTTTTGTTCTCACCTGTTATTTCAAAACAAAATAACTCACACTTCACACAGTGCTGCTGTCTGCTTCCTTAGTCTGTCATTTGTCTCCCTCTGACAGGAGCTGAAGAAAAGCCAGACAGAGAAACAGGCAGCTTCAGAAGTCAGTCAGGCATAGCCACAGGGTCCCCTTGTTCAGTTCGTCGCAATATATCGCCAAAGTGCAGCATCTCAGGCGCCCGTCCATATTTTATTCAGAGTGCAGCTTTTGTGAGGGGATTGTGTATAATACTCGCTGATCCAGGGGAACCTGAGACGTTTCTGAGAGATTAGAGATGCAAATTAGAAATGAGCAGCCCAGGCTGATGTCTTGCAGCCACAGTGCCAAGTTGGTGATAATGGTAAAATATTGAAACGGGGCAGTGCAGCTTGCTAGATCCCACAGTTCAGGTCTGCTGGGAGTGATGGCTGGGACGCGTCACGGAAAAAGTGCTTTGAAAATTCATTTTATCAGGGGTCTGACTTTGTTTTGCTCTGTGCTAAATACTTGGCACTTTGTGAGATTAAAAATAGTAGGTGAGACCGGCGTTGGCTCGCACAATTTTCGTAACCCAACTAGGTGCAAATGAAAGCTAATGACAGTGCTTATTTAAAGTGTACACAAAATAAAATACATTTGTTAATGATAAAAGTTGTTCTGCTGTGCCAACAAACCAAATCTGGCACAAGCTGTGTGTAATCAGTATTTTTATAATTAATACAAATATTTAAAATGTTATTAAATGTAAATATATCTAACTGTATTTATAATATAGAAATATATTCAAAAATATATAATTAATAAAATGATACATTATTTACTTATGATATAATGAATAATAAAATATTATTTACTTACAATTTTACATATATATTATATACAATTATTTTATACAACTATTATTTTTTTTATAAAAAATAATTGTTTATATAATGGTTTTAAGCCTTTTTAATTAATTAAATGATCACTAGGGAAACTTTTCATGGTTTTTATTGAAACTTTTTATAGTTTTTCATTTACTAATTTGTGCTAAACAACAACAAGACCAATTCCCTCTCACACTCTTTTCATAAATTTTGTTTGTGAGGTTGTATAATTTATTGCAGGCTCCAAAATGTATGTGCATAAAACTATTTAACTATTTAAATATTTGTTTTGATGCAGAAAAAATTTGAAGGAAAGGTTACTTTCAAATCAGCAAATGAAATCTGTGTGGCTCAAAAGAATGTTGGGGCAAACATTCAGATGTTACTTCTTCTAATACAAATCTTTACCAGAAATTTACCCTTTGTCTGCCAACTCTTCTAGCCAACCAGTTCCTTTCCACTAATCATAAGCAAACACTTTACTGAGGAGACGTACCACAAAGCCAAACTAACAGTCGGATAACCTCATAGTGCCCTGGCAGAATCATACAAACTTTTCTATTTTGCTTAATTTTTTCGACGTTAAAAACACAATGAATCAGAAACCACTCATCATAACAGCTTCATTTTCACACCATTTCCAGGAAATCGTTTATGAATTCACACCTTTCAATAATTATTTGTTGTCAAAGGTTTTGTGCTTTCACCTCATTGATCATCATTCCAGCTCTCTGCAGGTACTGGCGTGAAGTTTCAACAAAATATGTCTCTCTGGCAAACGCAAATCACTCTGTCAGGATGCAAGTTCCTGTAAAATCCATCACTTTTTGGCATCCCAGAGTCCGTGAAGTGGTGTAAATCCTGCTTCTGGCATGAGACGGCAACATCTATGTTTATGACTCTTGATTCAGGTCGAGCCATTAAGCATGTGAAGGAGGCCATCTTTGCTGAGGATGCGGGCGTAAGGAGGGGTATTCCTAAAGTGCTGGTGGTGCTCACGGACGGGCGATCTCAAGATGATGTCAACAAGATCTCTAAGGAGATGCAGATGGAGGGTGAGTGATTTCATTTTTACGTTGTATGGATCTAAAAATGAGCCTAATAAACAACAGCTGTAGAAAAACACCAACTGTCTGGTGGTTTGGTTGATTCTGTTAAAAATAGAACTTTAAATGCTGTAATAAAAGTAATGCTTTCTTGTTTCACCGTAGGCTACATCATCTTTGCCATTGGCTTCGCTGATGCTGACTACGGGGAGCTGGTGAACATTGCCAGCAAACCAAGCGAGAGACATGTGTTCTTTGTGGACGATCTGGATGCCTTCAAGAAAATTGAAGAACAGCTCATAACTTTTGTTTGTGAGGCTGCGACTGCCAGTACGTCCCTTTGAGAATCCACAGAAACTTCCTCTTGCAGTTTGCTGTGACATGTAGTAGAGAACTTGCTAGTTTTTAGCAATATGCTTAGACATGCTACACAATAAGTCTTGTACAAGTAATGTTATACTTTCAAGGCATTTTATTGTGTCTGAAACACTCATTTTCAGTAATCAGTGTTTCGTATCATGTTTACTATCGACATACTGTATAATAATGATGCCAAGTCAAGTCAGTAAATACAGTTTTAGACCAAACAAATCATAAACTGAAGGTGTTGAATCAAAGTATTTCTAGCTTGTTGCTGGCCAGACTACATTAAATCAATGCATTCAACTGTCCCAGTTTTGAGAGCAGCACCCACATCACAAAATCCACAATCAATACATAGAACCAAGCACATTTTTTTCCTTGTCGAATAATGTTACATTTGAATGTATGTCACAGTATGGAAGAAAAGATTCATTGCAACTTTAAGATTAATTATACTGTCAAAAAAGGAAAATCTGAGGTTGATGAAGTAGCAGTAACAAATGACTTTTAAAATGATGAAATAAGATTGCTGTCTCAGTATGTTAGTATGTCACAATGCCTACCTGGTCTCATGACAAAAACGTATCTCTTGGAACTTTTTCGCAATACTTGAAATACGTACCAATATGTACGTATCACTGCAGTTTCCAACAGAAATGAACACTAGAGGCAGTAAAACATTGAGCACTTGTAATCGTTTTCGTTTCCAAGTAGGTATAACTGCAGACTGGAGACCTCCAAAAGTGGGCAGAACCTCCAAAATGGTGCGGGGTCTCTTCGTGCAAAGACTTTCATCATTGGCTCTGGCTTCAGCCAATTGTTATTGACTTACATTTCAAAATAACACTTTATAAATTAAACATTGTTTCTAGTTTATCTAAAATAAAAAAATGCTATATAAATCAATATTCTCTGTGAAATAAAGTTTGAAGACTTTTTAGATTGCAGGGTAATTACTTTTGGATTACTTTAAGTTCTTAGCACTTCTGTTCTCTGAAATCATCCCTTGTGAGTTTACGTCAAGTCTAAAATAAAAGTTTGAAGTCTATTGCTGTTAAAATGGTCTCTGAACAAAAAAAAATATTTGAATGCATCATTATGTAACCTATAATTTCCAAAAATCACTTTGTTCTTGGGGAATTGATAGGTTTTGCACTCTGTTCTTTTTTCTTTTACAGCTTGCCCCTCGATGTTAATGAGCGGGAACACTTTAGCTGGTAAGACAACAATAAATGCTCCTGGTTCACACTAACCTCTACATCATTGTGCTGGGTGGGAGGATAGGATCTGAGGATTTATTTAAAGAATTAGATCTATTCATCCACTGTCAGTATTTAACAAACCCTTTACTTAATTAGGACCAGTGGGTCGTGTTATTCACACCATAATCTAGATCTGGAAAAAAGAAAAAAGGGGACTAATTTTCCTGTCAAACACGTGACCAGTGTTTCACTAGATGGACAAACGTACTGTTGTTGAGCCGTTGTTGCTGTTTCAACCAAGTTTTTGCCATGGCCACTGTTTACACTTTTCGGGGAAATTCTAAGCTTTTTTTTTTTTTTTAAAAAAAGGCTTTCAAAAATTATAAATATTTATTACATTTTTTATTTTGTATGATACAATAATATATTCATATTTAGTATATTTGTAATATTTATAATCTAATGTATAATATAAAATATGAATCTGCCTTAGGAAAGTCTCCTCATTTGTAAATCGCATTGGATAAAAGCCTCTGCTAAATGACTAAATGTAAATGTAAATGAAAGTCTTTTAACATAGAAAGACTTTAAGACATTGAAATGCAGGTCAACGAATGAATCATTCTTTCTCATTTTTTATTTATTTATTTAACATTTTTTAATTTACTAAAATTTGTACATACACTCTAAAAGGTCAGTAAGATTTTATAATTATTAGATTTTAATTTATTTTAAGAATTTTATTTATTTATTTTATTCAGCAGGGATGAATTAAATGGTTAAAAAGTGACAAGAAAGACTTACATTGTTAAAATATTTTTAAAAAATTGTTTTTTTTAAACTTTCTATTCATCAAAGGATCCTCAGAAAATATTTCATGTTTTCCAACTATTTTAACGTTGATAATAATGCTTCTTGAGCACCAAATCAGCATATTAGAATGATTTCTGAAGCATCATGTGACACTGAAGTAATGGCTGCTGAAATTTCAGCTTTGCCATCACAGGATTAAATTATATTTTAAAATATATCAAAATAGAAAACTGTTATCTTAAATTTCAGTAATATTTTATAATATTTGTTTTTAGCTGTATTTTTGATCAAACAAATGCAGCCTTAGTGAGCATAAGAGACTTTTTTCAAAAACATAAAAAATTGGTAACACTTTATTATAGGGATCAATTCTTGCTATTAATAACTAGTTGCTTACTAGCATGCCTATTATTAACATATTGGCTGTTTATTAGCAATTATAAAGCACATATTCTGCATGACCATATTCTACATCCCTAATCCTACCCAATACCTAAACTTAACAACTACCTTACTAACTATTAATTAAGCAGCAATTTAGGAGTTTATTGAGGCAAAAGTTGTAGTTAATGGTTTGTTAATAGTGAGAATTGGACCTTAAAATAAAATGTGACCGAAAAATCTTACCAACCTCAAACCTTTGAGTGGTACTGTTTCATTAGATTAGCATACTTGACATTTATCTGTTGTCCTTTGTAGGCTTCCGTATGATGGAAATGTTTGGTTTGGTGGAGAAGCAATACAGCAGCGTGCAAGGTGTCTCAATGGAGCCTGGGACTTTCAACAGCTACCCCTGCTACCGCTTGCATAAGGATGCCCTCGTCTCCCAGCCTACCAGGTGTGTGTGTGTGTGTCTGTGTGTGTGTGTGTGTGTTTCTGAGTGTGAGAAAGCATAACACCACGCTCCACTGAAACTCTCTGAAATGAGAAAAATGTGTGTTAGCTGTAACATGTCACCTGTCAAATCAAAACCATAATACAGATCAAGTTTAATTAAATCTAGATGAAGTGGTTTTAGTGAGCAGGAACAGATTAGCCCCTCACTTAAATGCAAAATAAAGAGCGATCGGGCTTCTGTGTCTGATCCCAGAGCACTGACCCTCCTCCTCCTGTCTAGCATGTGATAATATTTAGATTAGGCTTCACTTTCCTGCGCTCAGGGGGAATGTTGTTATTACAGTGGAGGGTTTCAGCGCGAGGTTCTCCTCTCCTGTAAATCTCGCAAACCGCAGCCTCACTTTAACTCGCACTCATGCAGGCAGCTGGGAATTACTACAACACTGTTATTATGATAATCTCATCTGTGATTATGAGAAAGGCCAAAGACTCACAGGGTAATAGCAGTGCTCTGGATACAGTTCACATTTGTTCTTCAGAGGAAAGTGCTCATGTAGTAGAAGATCTGTTTTACTGGCTGTGCATATTCTTTTGCAGTATTAAATTGCTTCTTTTCATTTTTATGTAGTATTGATCTATTTATATTTTAATTATTTGTTTTGTTTTATTAAATTTTAGTGCCATTGCATTATATTTCACATTGATTTGTCTGATTTAATTGTCTCATGTGGGTTGCATTGGAATGGTTCAAGAGAAATATCAATATACACTGAACAAAATGATAAACGCAACACTTTTGTTTTTGCCCCCATTTTTCATGAACTGAACTCAAAGATCTAAGACTTTTTCTATGTACACAAAAGGCCTATTTCTCTCAAATATTGTTCACAAATCTGTCTAAATCTGTGTTAGTGAGCACTTCTCCTTTGCCGAGATAATCCATCCACCTTACAGGTGTGGCATATCAAGATGCTGATTAGACAGCGTGATTATTGCACAGGTGTGCCTTAGGCTGGCCACAATAAAAGGCCACTCTAAAATGTGCAGTTTTATCACACAGCACAATGCCACAGATGTCTCAAGTTTTGAGGGAGCGTGCAATTGGCATACTGACTACAGGAATGTCCACCAGAGCTGTTGCCCGTGAATTGAATGTTCATTTCTCTACCATAAGCCATCTCCAGAGGCGTTTCAGAGAATTTGGCAGTACATCCAACCGGCCTCACAACCACAGACCATGTGTAACCACACCAGCCCAGGACCTCCACATCCAGCATCTTCACCTCCAAGATCGTCTGAGATCAGCCACCTGGACAGCTGCTGCAACAATCGGTTTGCATAACCAAAGAATTTCTGCACAAACTGTCAGTCTCAGGGAAGCTCATCTGCATGCTCGTCGTCCTCATCGGGGTCTCGACCTGACTGCAGTTTGTTGTCGTAACCGACTTTAGTGGGCAAATGCTCACGTTCGATGGCGTCTGGCACTTTGGAGAGGTGTTCTCTTCTCGGATGAATCCCGGTTTTCATGTACAGGGCAGATGGGAGACAGTGTGTATGGCGTCGTGTGGGTGAGTGGTTTGCTGATGTCAACATTGTGGATCAAGTGGCCCATGGTGGCAGTGGGGTTATGGTATGGGCAGGCGTATGTTATGGACAATGAACACAGGTGCATTTTATTGATGGCATTTTGAATTTGAATGCACAGAGATACTGTGACGAGATCCTGAGGCCCATTGTTGTGCCATTCATCCACGACATCACCTCATGCCAGCACAGATAATGCACTTGTTGCAAGGATCTGTACACAAGCTGAAAACATCCCAGTTCTTGCATGGCCAGCATACTCACCGGACATGTCACCCATTGAGCATGTTTGGGATGCTCTGGATCGGCGTATACGACAGCGTGTTCCAGTTCCTGCCAATATCCAGCAACTTCGCACAGCTATTGAAGAGGAGTGGACCAACATTCCACAGGCCACAATCAACAACCTGATCAACTCTATGCGAAGGAGATGTGTTGCACTGCGTGAGGCAAATGGTGGTCACACCAGATACTGACTGGTTTTCGGACCCCCCCAATACAGTAAAACTGCACATTTTAGAGTGGCCTTTTATTGTGGCCAGTCTAAGGCACACCTGTGCGATAATCATGCTGTCTAATCAGCATCTTGATATGCCACACCTGTGAGGTGGATGGATTATCTCGGCAAAGGAGAAGTGCTCACTAACACAGATTTAGACAGATTTGTGAACAGTATTTGAGAGAAATAGGCCTTTTGTGTACATAGAAAAAGTCTTAGATCTTTGAGTTCAGCTCATGAAAAATGAGGGCAAAAAAAAGTGTTGCGTTTATAATTTTGTTCAGTGTATTTGACATGTTTTTGTTGAGAAGTTATAAGAGTGGTGTATCTGTATTTTTATTTTCTATGACTGAACGTTCTATGATTGAAGTAAAACAAGGGAACGAATTAGTACAATCTGGCTAAACACTTAATTTATGACCATGATATCTTCCTCTTCCATAATATACTCTTTCCTTCCACATGTAATGTGTGGGGCTATTCAAAACCACAAAGAAAAAAAAAATCATTTCAGTTCATTATTTCAAACTTGGTGTGAAGGAATTTGCAAATGTATGATTTATGTTGACAGGTATCTACATCCTGAAGGCCTTCCCTCTGACTACACTATATCTATGCTGTTCCGCATACTGCCTGAAACTCCTCAGGAACCTTTTGCATTGTGGGAAATCCTTGACAAAAACAGTGAGCCACTGGTGGGCATTATCCTGGATAGTAAGTATTACTCTTTTTGATTTGCTTTTGTCCCTATGCAACCCTAACAAAATCTTTCATTCTTGATTAAAAAAAAATAAATAGATAAAAATTCAATTTAATAATTGTTTAATAATGATTTAATTATTTAAATATTTTCTACTCTAATATAGATATTTTTTTTCCTTTTGATCAATTACATGTTTATCAATCAGTGGTTCTCAACTGGTGGGTTGTAACCCAAAAATGGGTTGCGAACAGTTAGACTGCTAGCTAATCATGAAAAGTTGCACTAGCAAAAAACATGGGATTATCTGCTTTTATAAGGGTGTAGAAAACACATTGCATGTGTGTCTAATCAAACTGTAGCAGGGTTTCCATCCAAAGTTGCGAATTTAACTTGTGCACAAAATTGGAATATCGTATAAAACATTTGCAAATAAACACCATTTCCATCCAATGAGTCAGAGAACAAAATCGTCACTTCCTGATAATCTGGCAATAAATATACCTAAGAAAAGTAGAAGAAGCCACAGAATATTCTAATTTTCATATATATAATAAATTACTTGTGCCTCAGAGGGAGCAGACGAAGTGCAATAAATGTGGTCATTGCTTTCGGAGGTAGATGTCTGGAGTTTGGGAACGCAGTCCTGTAAGACAGTTATGGGAGGCAATTATGCAGAAAAACTTTGACAACAGACTTTGCTCAGGCATTTCAGAATGACCATAACAATGTTTCAGATGATGTGCAGTGAGATTGGTCCGCTAGTTATGCCATCCGATCGTGCAAAGTCACATGACTGTTTTGATGACCATGGAGGAATTTATATGGCAAATGTGTTTCCATCTCCCATTATTCGCATTAACCCTTTTATGCACAAGTCAAAAACGACCTCAAGCGAGCATAAAAACCTTTTTGCAAATTAAGAGGGTTTTTTTTTTTTTTTTTACCAAATTTGGTGTTTCCATCACTCGTTTCTGATGCAATACTTCAAAATGCGCATAAAAACAGGGTGATGGAAACATAGCTTGTGTGCTTCCTTGGCAAAAATTATGCAGATGCCAGTGTATTCTCAAAAACCATGTAGAAAATTACATAAAGTAAAAGAAAATGCAAACAAGGCTGCATTAATGTGTGTAAACATGGAATAAAATTGTTTGTGCTGACCAAAATGCATTTCCTGCAGTAACACATTGGCTGCTGCAAGCATAAAACCACTGAAATGTAGCTAAAACCAAAATGGTCAGTTTTCCTAATTCAGCCTGTGACATGTTAATTTTGCATATTGCTGGACATAAAGAGTGCATGTTTGATTGTCTACACTTGAACTCCAATGTAAAATCTTTGTCCTGAAACAAAACCGGTTGAGAACCGCTGACTTAAAATATCTAAAGCCCTTGAGTCTAATTTTTTTTTTTTGTCTGTCTGTCTTCAGACGGAGGGAAAACTTTAACCTTTTTCAATTACGACTACAAGGGCGAATTTCAAACGGTGACTTTCGAAGGAAGTGAAATTAAGAAGATTTTCTATGGCAGTTTCCATAAGGTCAGTCTTTCTTCCATTTATGATCCAGCTATGATTACAGAAACTATACAGTCATTTGTGTTTCGTTCTCATGGTTGAGGTTTCTCTTTATTGTCAGGAAAGTCATGATTTAAGCCGGACTTTGGAAACGCTTGAGTTATAGTAACCAAAGTTTGTTAATTCATACTATGACTGTTCTTGCACCAAATGACCAAATACAGCTGAATACACAAATTTTCCTTTATAAAGTTACCTCATGTTCTTTATAGCTGTGCCTTGACTGTCAGAACCGTATATCACTGATATTTTTTAGTATATTTTAGCTGTCTTTTTTGCCTCATTCTCAGCTGCTTACGTACGAGTTTGGACACAAGAGAATTATTTATGTCATACAAAATTGACGTTTTTCCAATTTACAGCAGATTCACAATGTTTAAACAGCTAATTAGCTCTGTGACCTTAGATTCTCTACATTTTGTTCAAACACCCAATTATTGTTTGATCTCATACATCTTTTTGGTAAAAAAAAAAACCATAATATACATTAAAATGCAGTATTATATTAACTTAATTTCAGCTAAAGACATAAAAACTAAAAAACAAAAACAGTGTATTCACATATATACCAGTTTTAAATGCAACACAAGTTTGTATACAACAAAAACAGTTCAAAGTTCTAAGAGCTTCCTTTGCGGGTCAATAACAAACAGGAAGTGATGCTGTCAGCCATGTTTCAGAAATGTACACCGGGGAATTTCAATTATTATTTCACCCAGGGCATGCACTAGAGAGTTCTGACAGTATGAAAATGGCTTATGATAGCCCTGTCCTGTTCATTTTCTGTATTCTTTCTTCACATCCGTGCCGGTGAAGAGCTCTCTATCACTCTTCCGCCCTCCAGTAGTTTTGAGAGGCTGTCTGATGTATTCCAAGGCTCTGTGTGTTGCTTGTCTGGTTATAATGCCCTTTTTCTGCCAAGTGTGTTCTACCTTTGAGTGCATGACAAGCCGGCCGCAGCCTTTGATGCAGTGGCGTGTGTTTTTATGAGCGAGTATTCTCCTGACATCACTTATGATGTGTTTGTAGGGTAATCCCTCTTGGCAGAGCTTGTCAAGATTAGAGTCTGTGAGTAATACAGATTACTTCAGCACCGTCTCTGCTCCGGATCCTGAATTAATGAATAAATCTCTGCCTGTCTCATCTAAATGGTGGGGAATAAGCAGGATTTAGACACTTTCATTGAAGAATTTTACCTGTCTTTTTTAGCACTCGTTCAATAGTTTTCTGAAGGCAACTTTTAGACAGTGCAGCTGTAAATGGGTCATTCTCAGATTTTGATGACAAACATGTCTTTTGACTTTTCAAGAAACTCCGTATTATTAATAGAAGATTAAATGAATTTGTCAAGCTCCTGAAAAGTCCTTGTCCCTTTCATCTGCAATACCACTTGTATGACATAATAAGTTGACATAATGTGCATTGTTTGAGAATGACCCACATATGTAGTATGAAATATAAACACAAACAGTGCTTAACAGAGGGACAAAGACAAACTAAGTCATGCTACATTAATTTATCTCTATTTGCATTTAAGTGAGAATTCAGCGCACAAATGAATATAATTTGCTTTATAGAGCGACGCTACAGCATTGAGCACGGTTTCATTCTGTAGTTGCTAATGAGCTTCGTATTTGGGGCTTATGGCTAAAGCTGAGAGTTTATCTGGCCACAGCTGAATCTGATTTCCACAATGTAAACCCTTTTTGCACGGCAGTCGCTGTCCTCAATACCGCTGACCCCAAGTAATGCACAGTTGGCTTCAGTTGTTATGACAGCTTTTAAACAAAACCCCCGACTTGGAAGAGAGGGTCTAGGACTCTCTTCAGCCCTCTATTAAAAACGCCTCGTTCCTCTCAACCATGACTTATTCCACACTTTCTAAAACCAGTGCTCAGCGGTTGTAATTTTGCAAGGTCGTGAGAGGAAGTCATGTGGATGCTGCTATGCTTCAGATACATGCTCATCTTATGGATATTGTTTGGTAGTGTTCTGTACTTTCATGCTCTTGTGTGCATTTAGAATCAAGGTGAGAACTGTGTAGAATACATTTGGAGGAAGTGCTGACACAAGCGGTTTTAAACTGAGTGAAACATTGCTGACAACACTTGTGCATAAACATCATAAGTCATGAAGAAACATGATACATGTGATCACACATTCATAATGTTCTTTTGTCACAAACTAAACTACACTGAAAAATAACTTGTAGGATTTACTTGATAAAATCTTTAACAATTTGCACTAACACATTTTAAGTAAATTTTACTGCTACTGCTATGTACAGTTTGCCTGTTATTGTCGAGTAAAATCTACTTACTATTGAACTTAACATTCATACACAAATAAGTAAATATTACATAATTATATTTAATTTCACATGTAGAATTAAGTAAAATCTACTTACCTCTACTTAAGGCACTTTTACTTATTCAAAACTTACGTGGAAATACTTTGATTTTACTCAATATAGCACTGAAGTAAACCATGCTTTTAAAGTGTATGTGTTACTCAGACACATCTAAGTAAATAATGCAATAGATATCATGTAGACACCATATCTACGTAATTAGTAATGCGACACCTACCCAAACATAGAGACTTTAATACTTGGTACACAATATACAGTAACATTCTGTGGCTCGTTTTTGAGTATTTCGAGTAGAAAATGAACTACAGATGTAACAAAACAGTATAAATACAGCTGGAAAACAGCAAAAAATCAACCTTATTAATTATTCATGCACCAGTGCATGATGGAAACATTAGTATCAGAAAAGTATAGTAAGTTTTATTTAATTTTAAAGTTGATATTTAATGTTGATATTTACACTTTAATTTCTACAAGCTAGAATTAAATACTAAAATAGAATTTACATTGTCTTTTGATTATTGTCTGAAGTAACTTTTTCATGTAGAAATTACATTTGTTTTTCTGTAGCATTTACTTCACCACGAAATCAAATTTATCAGTGATGTTTCTATAGTACATCCATCCATCCAGTTCATTTAAAAATGTCATTGGTATTAGATTATTTAATATTTGTGTGAATGATTTTTAGTAGAAAAAAAATATTAAAATTTATTATGATAAATTGTGCAGTTGTGCGTAAAGTGTGCATATGTTAAAAGCGTTCATTGAGTAAGAAAAGCAAAAACAAACAAACAAAAAACTTAACTGAATGAGCAAAAACCAAAGCAGCATGAAAACTAATAATAATTTTATGGCTGTAGAGGCTGGTTTTCACTGACCTAATAAATACTGACAAACTGTGGCTTTAAACATTCTAAAATTGGTTGTTTGGATTTAGACAGGTGCAGGAGGATTTAGTGATCTAGAACATAACAGTTATTTTCACACTGATCCGATCACCAACATGCACACAGATCCAGCAAAACCCACAAAACCCAACAACCGCTGTTTGTTGCCATATGTTTGGGAAGTGTGAAGCAGAAAAGAACATCAGACTGTGAATATGCCAGCACTGTGAATAAGCATCTTTGTCTTGGCATTGCCATCCTATTAAAGTCGTACATCCAAATATTAGTCCCTCAGAAGCATTGGAATAATCCTTTCCTTATTTTGGTATGAATTAACTGGACCAGTCTGATTTGTTTTTGTTTTTGTTTTGTTTTGTCTTTTGCTTTTTTGTTGTTGGATTTTAATTGTTATTTGAGGCACATTATTTAAATATGTTTTTGCAAACAATTAAACAGATTTCGCTTGAAACAGCTGCCTGGGGGCATTATGAGTATGGCCGTCAAATGAACTGACTTGCCTTAAAGGGGCTTTATCTCTAATGCTGGCCTGGGTCTGTCCCTAGGCTATAAAAAGAGAGACTCCACTGATCTCCAAGTGACACAAAGTTAAGGAAAGTCTGGGAAAAAAGTTTTCTTAAGCAGTTTTCTTTGTGCATTGTATTGTTTAATTGTATTATGAAACCATTATAGTATTATTAAATATGAAATTTTTATTAAAAAGTATAATTAATGCACACAAACACACATACTGTATATACAAGCATAAACCATACTAACTATATTAGTACTACCATACAAGCCAAAAATCAGATTAACAAACAATCGCTGTCTGTTTAAAATGGGGACAGCCTGCTGTGTGAAATGAGCCGTTTCATCATGTTGGAAACAGAATTATCCTGAAACTGATCAGGAGGCAGATGTGACCATCAGCAGCTACGCTGAAACAAGAGTGATGCTGACCTCTCATTCTCTGTTGCCACTCCTGCTTAGCAGATCATCATTACCACCATCAGACCAGTTCAGACACACTCATAAACACTCTCAGCCCCACTGTCAGGTTAAACACATGCAGCACATGGACCCGTCCCTGCCTAAACGGCATGTCACTGCTGCAGCTGCACAATCTAATTGGCTTTCACTGCTAAAACACCTGCCGCTCAGAAAATGGAAGGTGATATTCAGTATGAAAATCCACATTTGCCAAAACACAAGCGTACCAGCTCACAGACTTAACCGAATTTCATCTGAATTGTCATGTTTTTTCTACCCTGATAGAGAAGTTTAATTTCTGAGCATTAAACAGCCTCCCTTCATAATGCTTTATAATTGACGTTAATGTGAGATTTCACAATAATGAGCTTGGTCTGAGTCTGCTATCAGCCCGCCTGTCTGACAGCACACTCGCACTTACAATTGCATCCAGTGAACTGGAGAAAATTGAGTTTTAGACCCCAAATCCATTAACAGGCGACGTGTGCTGTCTCATACTGAAATCGACTCTGACGTACAAATATAAACTTTTGCTAACTTTGTATTAGCTTGTTCTGTTTGAGTGTTGGTGGTTGTTATGGACAATTACAGTTCTCTCATCTGACTGACTGCAGTGATTGACAATAAATCAGGAGAGACACTGAATGTAGACATGGCAAGGTTGATTTGGTTTTCACTGGTGTGCATTAGTGAACTTAAATGTTTCTGTAAGACTCACTCAAAGTCTCGTATTGAAATTGAAAACTTAGAATTTGATATTTAACCCTGTCAAGTCTGTTTAGAAAACACAATAAGGTTCCATTTCTTAACATTAGTTAACTACATTAGTTAACATAAACTAACAATGAAAAAAGATTTTATTTTATTTATTAATCTTTCAGTGTTGATTCTAATATTTACTAAAACAATATTAAAATCAAAAACTGTATCCGTTAATGTTACTTAATGGACCTTAGCTAAAATGAACTAACAATGAACAGTTGTATTTTTATTAACTAACATTAACTAAGATGAATAAATACTGTAACAAATGTATTGCTCCTTGTTAGTTAGTACGTTAAATATAGTTAACAAATGGAACCTTATTGTAAAGTGCTACCAAAAAATCTATTGAAATTAAACTATTGCACATTTACATTTACATGTAATCATTTAGCAGATGCTTTTATCCAAAGCAACTTACAAATGAGGAGAACAATAGAAGCAATCAGACCAACGAGAGAGCAACAGTAAACAAGTGCCATGACAAGTCTCAGTCTAGCACAGAATATGTAGATATTTTTTTTTTTTACATAGAATAGAATAGAATAGAATAGAATAGAATAGGTAAGTGCTAGTATTAGTTGGTCAGGTGCTGGTGAAAAAGATGTGTCTTAAGATGTTTTTTAAGATGAAAATGGCTAAAGACTCAGCTGTTCGAATTGAGATCCAGGAAAAGGTCTGTGAGAGTGATTTGGTACTTCTTCGGGATGGCACCACAAGGCGTCGTTCACTTGCAGAATGCAAGCTTCTGGAGGGCGTATAAGTTTGAACTAGTGAGTTTAGGAATATTGGTGCAGCACCAGTTGTTGTCTTGCAGGCAAACATCAGTACCTTGAATTTGATGCGAGCGGCTATTGGTAGCCAGTGTAAACTAATGAAGAGAGGAGTAACGTGAGCTTTTTTCGGCTCATTAAAGACCACTCTTGCTGCTGCATTCTGGATCAGTTGCAGAGGCTTGATAATACATGCGGGGAGGCCCGCCAAGAGAGCATTACAATAGTCCAGTCTGGAGAGAACAAGAGCTTGGACAAGGAGTTGTGCCGCTTGCTCTGATAGGAAGGGTCTAATCTTCCTAATGTTGTATAAGGCAAATCTGTACTATCATACTTTTAGACAAAACAGGCTTTTTTTTTTAAATTGTGTAATTAAATATCATATTTGAACATCAAGGTTTTATAGTCATTTTTTGATGACCACTTTTTTGTAATTTGCATTACATTTAAAATGTTTGAATCATTTCTGTTCATTTATCATTTTATTATTTATTTTTTGTTCATAAAGGAACAGTTTAATTTAGCTTTGCAGTAGTCAGAATATATGATAAAATGCATAACAATGGTGATTGAAATCAATATACCTGAAATACCTAAAAAACAACTATAAAAATAAAAATAAGTGCATCAAATGTGTGAAATATTATGCAGTCACTGAATACATTTGCAAGAATTATTTTCAAATATCATTGATAATATTAAAGTTATTCTTGCAATCAAAATCAGTAAAGATTTTCCAGCAAAGACGTGAAATGTGACACAGAGGAGGAAATTTTGGAAATGTTATTAGAAGTCTAGTGTTATGTAAAGCCAGTTTTAATTGTTATTCTGTTCCCTTCATAGTTCCTTCACTTATAGCAAATATGTAAGGAATAATTGACGACGGGCCGTTGAATTATTAGAAAAATAATGCACACCCGAGGTGGTGATGCGGCCACGACGCGAAGCGGAGTGGCCGTTACACCTCGGGTGTGCATTATTTTTCTAATAATTCAACGGTCCCGGAAGTCAATTATTCGGCATATACTACGGTTGCCACACCTCAACACATCAATCAGATGATATATTTCAAAGGGATTCGTCCGGTTTTTGAACTTAAATCGCTATTGTAGGTAGATTATTTCTTCCGCATCTCATCCATCGCCTCCGTTGCTAATTCCAAAACGTCATTTTAGACCTAGTAACTGAGGCTTGAGCCGTTGATAGCAGACTAATTCGGCAAATAACTAAGTTATGAGAGAGAGAGAGAGAGAGAGAGAGAGAGATTGAGCGTGCGTGAATTAGTCTACCTCTCTGAGTCATCAGTGTTCGGCAGCTGCGTCCCTACTAGTGAAACTTTAAGTTCATTTTCCTCACGAACAGTGCCGTTGTTACCTCGCTTCACTTGTGAGAAATGTCATGTACTTTTAAGTTGCTAAACTATTTACTGACAAAGTCGTCAGAGCAGCGCTAACAACATTAGCGCGTATGTTTCCATGAGTGTAAACTGTGTGTGTCTATGTGTGTGTCTGTAGTGTAAGGGAGAGAGAGCGGGAGAAATAGAGTATGTGCTTTACGTACATAATAAAACGTAATTTTGTGGCAAAACATGGAAATGATCTGTCGTTTTTATCCCATTGCTTACTATATTTATGTATTTGGCCAGTGTCTTGTTGGTTTTGGTTGTTTTGCTGTTGTAAGACCTTTTGAAATAACCGAAATCATTTGGCGAAGTGATACGGAACTGTAATGCGGTCGAGAGCTGCCTGGAACTACGTTCGCCGTGCGTTTCCCTGAAAATAATTGCACACCTCAGAACGTTCGTCAGCCAATCAGATTCAAGCATTCAACGGCCCCGTAGTATAAGCCTTGGATAATTTATTAGAAAAATGTCTGTATCTTTTAAATTCAAACAATAATACTAAATGAAATGAAAGAGTGTGGGCAGGTGGAACATGTTCCGTTTACTTTTTTGCCAAATTGCAATTTTGTCCTTACCACTTTTTGAAAATCATTGCAAAAATAGCTTGTCAAACTCATGTACAACACAGGAAAGCTTATCCAATACTTAAATCCTTATAATTTGATTTCTAATATTTACAATATATGTTTGCACCTGACTTGTTTGGTGGTCAAAAGGTTGGCTGGTTTGTTATAAGATGTGATGACACAATACAGTGCATCTGCTGTAGCACACCTTATTGTTTAAATAATTACAATCTATCATTAAATGTCACGTATCACTTTATCTCACCTAGCTTCATGTGGCCATCAGCAAAACCGCTGCTAAAGTGGTGATCGACTGCAAAACGGTGGGAGAGAAATCCATCAATGCTGCAGGGAACATCACCATTGATGGAGTGGAGGTTCTGGGACGCATGGTCCGCTCACGTGGAAGGAGAGATAACTCAGCGCCGGTAAGACCACAGTCTTCAATTCAGCCTTCAGCCTCAATCCTAAAAGACGAGACTTGCCCAGGCCTGAAAGAATCACTCATTTGAGCCTATAACAGGACCAGCTTTTGTTTCAAACAAACACAAAGAACTCAGTATACAAGTGCAGGAATGTTTCTGAGGAGTCTTTGTTTGGAGTCTGATAATTATTAAAGATGGTCTGAAACTCTGAGGCCTTTGAAAGCACAATCGTCATCTCAGATTCACCCTTATAATGATTTTGTGGAATTCAAAGCATGGGCACTCGGTTTAAGATGGTAAATAGAGACTTTATGCCTTTTGGTTTTTCCATCAGAATGGGTGGATCATTATGTCTAATTGTGTAGGGTGTGCGTCTGATTTTATTCTCGTCAGAGGCTGCCGGCACAACTGATGAGACTAATTGTCTTTGTAATTATGCTGGTGGGGGTTGTAATGTGAGTTTGTACCGTGCAAAAGTTGAAAAACTATTAGAATCAGCCCAAACAAATAATCAGACGCATCTCAAGCACGACTGTTAGTAAATGCACAAAGTTTCTGCTTATTTAGATTTTGTTCATCCTCAATAGTGATCCCCTGCAATTTGTTTAGACTTCAAAAAATGTTTGTGTTGATAAGATTTATAATGTGTGACAGTTGCATTTGTTGTTAAATGAGTGATTACTATTCAACAGCCTTGTATATTTGCTTGTGTTTTTATGATCCTGTCCACAGTTTCAGCTCCAGATGTTTGACATAGTCTGCAGTACATCATGGGCCAGTCGGGATAAATGCTGTGAGCTCCCAGGCTTGGTAAGACCCGACTAGTCGGTATTTTATACAATATATTTATACAATCAGCAGACTGTATAAACCACACTCTAATCAGCTTACATTAATACTCCAGTTATGTCAATGGTGAAACGCAAAATAACTTCAATGTAAAACTCAAATATACAGTAATGACCAATCAACACTCAATACTATCAGACACACTTTAGTGTTCATAATTACTTTAGAATCAATTATTGATGTACTAATTAGTGTAACAAGCATTTAACGTTTTTAACTACTGCAACCTTATCTGGGGACCATCATTGCTCTGGGCGTCTTTCCGCCACTTTTTGTCATGACTAATATGAAATAGCTTTATGAAATAGCTTGCGGCAGGAATCTAATAAAGGTCCAACAAACATATGTTTCTGCTTCTGATATACATCCACTGGCATACTACAAATTTGGTTTATTAAAATAGAGAGTTATGTAAGGGTGGACTTGAACCTCTAGGCCAGCAGCGCTGATCCACTGATTTATCCTCTTTGCCTCAAAATCTCTAGACTAATATTGCACTTAAAAAAAAAACAAATAAAAACTTTTGCTAGAAATTCACTGTAAATAATAATGAAACAATATTTTGGTTATTAAAGGATGCCTTTATATTTTACAACTTATAAGCTTAACCATATATTTGATTAGACAAAATGTTTCCAATCTACTTGAACTTTGAAAAATATTGGTGTGGCATATGTAAAGATAAAGTTATCAAATTAAAGGGATAGTTCACTCACAACTGTCATTAATTACTCTCCCTCATGTTGTTCCAAACCAGTAAGACCTTCGTTCATTTTCTGAACACAAATTAAGATATTTTTGATGAAATCTGAGATCTTTCTGACTCTGCATAGACAGCAACGCAACTACCAAGTTCAAGGCCCATAAAGGTAGAAAGGACATTGTTAAAATAGTTCATGTGACATAAGTGGTACGAGAATACTTTTTGGGAATGCGCAGTGGAGACTGACACAGAAGAGAAGAAATTGTTGAATAAAGTCATTATTTTTGTTTTCTTTGAGCACAAAAAGAACTCTCGTAGCTTCATAAAATTAATGTTGAACCACTGATGTCACATGGACTATTTTAATGATGTGCTTACTACCTTTCTGGGCCTTGAACATTTCAGTTGCTGTCTACGGCGGGTCAGAAAGCTCTCGGATTTCAGCAAAAATATTATAATTTGTGTTCTGAAGAAGAACGAAGGTGTTATGGGTTTGGAACTACACGAGGTTGAATAAATAATGACAGAATTTAAATTTTTGGGTGAACTATCCCTTTAAATGTTGCAACTTCTGGCTGTCCCTGCAAATTACTGTGTAATGGAAAAAACACTGTTAAAATGACAAAATAGCAGCTCATTGTGCAGCTGGTGTTTATTATTTTCTGCAATGTTTTTGTTAGCATTTCAGAGACTTGGAAATTCGTAAAGGCTCCATAAAACAGTTAAATAACAGTCATTGTATATACAAAAAAAAAAAAAAAAAATTAATGTAAATAATGCTGAAAAGCTAAGTCTAAAAAATGACTAATCTAAAAAACAACAGCTAATAAAATGACCATAAGCATCCTTGTAATTGGCTATCACTATTTATTAAGGTTCTCTGCTGTGATGGATGATTTTATGGTTTTATGATTTTATGTAGGCCTGTTGGTATGGTCATACAGTACATCTGACGCCTTAGCGTTACGACTCTTTTGTTCTCTTCCTGTATCATTTTGGCTACTTTATATAATGCTGCAAAAATGTTCTCTAGGTGATCTCAAACCAGCCATTCTGGCAAACGTCCCTAACTTTAAAGATCCATGACCACTCTACAAATAATTCAATTATGTAGTCTTGTAGCAGACAAATAGACTTGGTCCTCCATGGATAGGAAGAACAATATCTCCAGATCGCTTGCTGTGTTTGTGCACTTGCGAATTAATGACTTGAGGGAATTGCACAGACACCCTTGGTTGACTTGGACAAATAAAGTTCTGTTAGATTCCTAGAGAGGAAATAGTATAGTGTTTGAAATGGTGTACGACATGTTGTTTTGTTTGTGCTTCCCTCAGAGAGTAGAAGAGGACTGTCCTTCCATGCCTCATGCCTGCACCTGTGCTCAGGACAGCAAAGGACCACCTGGACCCTCAGGACCACCGGTAAAACCACTGAATTCACCTCTCACATACACCCAACCTTAGAATATGATCTACTAAACTAGATCACAGAGGGGTAGACCAGGGAGAATTGTAACACAGGGCTGTAACATTAAAAATGTAACCAATTAGAACTATATGTGACACTGAGCAGTGAGGTGACACTTGTTAGTTTTTGTGAAAAAATATGATTTAAAACAATTTTTAGATAAGTATATGGATATTATATCAAAATTTAAGAGATATAGCACAAAAAACAGACTTACAGATGTCAATGCCAGTCTTACGTACTTTAGAAATACAATCTAGCTCCTCAGTTTTAGCTTGGTGACAGAGCTACTCTAGCTGACAAAGTCACTTTCATACCACAGCATAAAAACTACTGTAGCTAACACACTTTAGCTGACAAACTCAATGTTATACTTTAGCATCAGTGCTAGCTGACATACTTCAGCTGACAAACTCATTCTCATACTTTAGCATTAACGTTAGCTGACCTATTTTAGGTGACAAACTTGCTGTCATGCCTTAGCATTAAAGGTAGGTAGTTTAGCTGACTCAATTTCACACTCTAGCGTGAAAGCTAGCTGACATACTTTAGCTTACAAATACACTCTTGTACTCTAGCATAAAAGCTAGCATGTTATGATTCTGTGTAACGCATAGACATGTTTGAGAAAGCATCTTTATATATTGTGATGCAACAAAGACACTTGCAATCTGTGACTTTCATATGGTCACATGACCATAATTAGTCTCCAGGAAGATTCCAGGTTAGGGCGTCTTTCTCAAGAATGCAGAATGGTATCCTTGTGGAACCGGGAACTTTTTGGGTTTTAGTCTTAAGCCTTAACTATACAGCTCTTTAGGGAAATAACACAGAACAGAACATGTTAAGAAGGAGCATGAAGATATTAAAGATATAAAATGAAACGGGAGACTGCTTAAGAGATTGAGAAAAAAGACCTAGCATTTGATTGCTCAATTCAGCCCATGCTGCAGGTTGAACTCAATATGGCGGGAACAAATAAATGAGCTCATTTGGAAGGCAGCATCGTATGCACCCTGAGGGAAAATGTATTTCTGAGGCCTCGAAAAGGCCATGGTGTGTAAACAGCAGTTCTTTTGAGAAAGTCATTACGAGGAGATCAATTTATCAAAACCGATTAGTCCACTCCTCTCCTGTCTGCGTTTATAGATTCCTTCATCCATACAAACCCATTTCCATGACCAAGAGGTGGTTGCAAGGAAAATGATTGCATTTCAGTTTTGTATGTATTATTCCTGCATCTTGATATTAATATTACTGTCATGTGTTCTGAAGTCTTTCCTATGATTACACCGCCTGCTCAAATGAATCCAAAATGTCCTGTTAAGTCATCACGTGCATCTTTCAAATTAATATTTATGCTTGCGTGTTCTCGGCTTCCACCATCACCAGCAGGTTTTATTAAGTGTGTTTTGAGCAAGCTCATGAATCAAATTTGCCCATAGCCTTCAGTGATAAGAACCACCTTATTGCAGCCATGGCCATTGGGGATGCAATTAGAGTAAACACAGGAAAAGGAAGACGGTAAATCTCACTCTCGCTCTGGATTTTCAGAGAGCTTGCTTTGTTTATTTGTGTCTCTCTGTCCAACTGTAGTTTCCTCTACAGTAAAGTCTCTCCAGATGTGTGTGTCCATTCACAGAATGTGTGTGTCCAGTCCAAATAAAGCCATGCTTACGCCCAAAAGTTTTATGTAAACTTGGTCCGAATGACTGCCGCTAAGAAGTTTGTCACAAGCTAGACTGTGACGAGTGTCTTTTGCTTCCTTGATTATTGCATTCCTAATGGAGAAGGAGACTGCAGGGCATTCACACTTTGTTTCAGCAGCTCGGCTGGTGGTAGGCCTGAAACGTTACGTAATTATATTGAGGAAATTAAACCCGGCAATGAAACCATGATGATTTTATAATGAGGTTACATTTATTAAGATAGTGTCCTAACTTTATGTTTAAGGGGCCTCAAGGGCCACCTGGTGAGATCGGACCTCCAGGACCACAGGGGCCTCCGGGTCCTCAGGGGCCGAATGGACTGTCCATTCAGGGGCCACCGGTAAGCTGAATACTGCATTGTTATGCAAAGTTTGTTTTATGCTTTTTATTAATGTTACATTTTTCTTTTTCAATTCCTCTCTCCTCAGGGGGCTTCAGGAGAGAAAGGAGAGAAGGGTGAAATAGGTCTGCCAGGTCCTCAGGTACGGAAAATATATCGCCCGCCTGTCTCATCAGCACTCAAGACAGCTTCATAACACCCACACAGTCTCTCATTAGCTAACCTCATCCCCTCTGTCAGAGAGTTATAATTATCACAGTCCCGTGAGTGTCTGTGTGTGTGTAGCTTGTGAGTGATAAGTCATTCATGTGTGTATGTCTGTATGAGTAGCTTATCCTGAATTTAAGAAAATAGTTTAAAATTCATGAATTAATACAAACAGATTTTGTCCTTCAGTTGGAAGCCTAATAGAATTAACTAGTGTCTTTATGAATTACTCAACCTCCCTAAACTTAGCTTGAAAACTCGCTTGTTAGCAGATAGGGAGAAGAACTGAGATATGCTTCTGTGAAATAATCACAATCATTTTTTAATGCAACAGGAGGAATTATGTGGTTTATTAGAAATGACTCACTGTTCTCGTGTTCAGGAAATACCTGGTGAGTTATCAACTGAAAATTTGGCTGTAACTATTAAAAAAACAAGTTGTTACTAAATTCAAGTTTTGTGTTTTTAAAAGCAAGACATATACAATTTGGCAGCTTAAAGTTGAGATGTTTTTTCCTCTCAAAAAGAATTATGAATGAAAGAATTGTCTGTACAAAAAATAAATAGCAGAAATATTAGTTTCAGAGGGAGGGTTTTTGCTCCCCTTACCCATTGTATTGTAACTATATGAATATGAGTGGGTGATTGCAAAATACAGATGAAAACCCTTGTGAGAGGAGGCAGTGCCTCTATGTCACTGTGAATGGCCGATTTGTTGATCTGACAAAGTGCAGATTCACAAAAATGTTGAAGTATTGGTTGTTGATTGTCCCCCAAATGTAAGGTAATATGGTGTTCCATGTGGCTTTAACTGGGAAACATTTGTGAAAACATCAAATGGGACGTGATGAGTTTACATTTACTATTTTCACTACTGTTTAAAAGTTTGTGGTCAGTAAATATTGCCAGGGACTTGGTGTTCCGGATAGGGTTGGGAAGATCATTCCACCAGCTAGATACAGTGAAAGAAAATGTTCTGGAAAAGGACTTTGTGCCTTTCTGTGATGGTACCACAAGCTGCTGCTGACTTGCTGACCTCAGGCTTCTGGAAGAGATGTAGACAATTAAGACTCTGTGGAAGTAGGAGAGTGTGGCTGTTCTTGAGGCAAGCATTAGTGTCTTGAACTTAATGTGAACTGCAACCAGCCAGTGCAGAGAGATAAAGAGAGGTGTAACATGGGCTCGTTCTCTTGGGCCCATTGAAGGCTAGTTGTGCTGCTGGTTCTGAATCCTTTGTAGAGGTTTGATTGCACTTGATGGAAGTCCAGCCGGAAGAGCATTGCAATAGTCCAGCCTAGAAATGACAAGGGCCTGGACGAGAAGTTGTGCAATGTGATCTTCCTGATATTGTGCAATGCAAACCTACATGATCATGCTGTCTTTGAAGGCCAGCTGGTCATCAAAGATTACCCCAATATTTCTGACGGAACTTAATGGGATAATTGTTGATGAACCTAGCTGGATGGTGTAATTGTGTCGTACAGCTGGAGTGGCAGGGAAGAAAAGCTCTGTCTGTGCTAAGTTGAGCTGGAGGTGATATTCTTTCATGCATGCCGAGTCAGTCAGTCAGGGATCTATGCAGCTACCGTTGGATCAACTTGCTGAAATAAAAAAATTAAAAATAAAGCTGTGTGTCATCAGCATAGCAATGGAAGAAGAATCCATGTGTCTGTATGGTAGTTCCCAGTGATGTAGTGTATATGGAAAAGAGAAGGGGTCCAAATACTGACCCTTGAGGAACAACACTGAGGGAACCCCCCTCCAGGTAACCCTGAAGACCTACCTATGAGGTATAGAATTCAATCCAGTGAAGTGGGGTTTCTGGGATGCCCAGTGATGAGAGGGTGGAATGAAGGATCTGGTGATTGATGGTGTCAAAAGCGGGAGTTAGATCAAGCAAAATGAGAACTTTCACAATCGGCAGAGCTTCAGTGAGTGACAGTAATGCAGTCTCATTGAAATGGCCACTTTTGAAACCTGATTGGTTCTCATCCAGCTGGTTATTCTGTGGAAGGAAAGATGATACCTGGTTGAAAACAACTCGTTTATGTGTTTTCACTGTGAATGGAAGGTGTTTAATGTAGTTTTTAAGCAGTGGGGTTCCCCGAGCCTGCTTGAATGTGGTGGGAAAATGCCTGTGTGGAGAGATGTTGATGTTGTGTGTGAGTGCTGGTAGAAGTGTAGGAGAAATAGCTTGTAGAAAATGTGAAGGGAATGGGGACTGGAGGGCGTGTTTTAGGGTGACTGGAGAGAAGTTTAGATACTTGTGCCTCTGTGAGAGGAGAGAAGGAGAAGAGGAGATTGTTGGCTGTAGATGTGGTTGGTTCCCGTGTGAAAACTGAAAATGGACTGCTGATGATTCTAGATTTGTATTTGAAAAAATTGGCAAAATCCTCAGCTGTTAAAGAGGTGGTGGGAAATGGCAGAGGGGGCAGAGTAAATAGTTGAATGTTTTGAAGAGTTTGCATGTGGCTGTTGATCTTGTGAAAATATGAAGTTTTGGCAGTGTGGACCTTGACAGAAAAGGATGAAAGCAGAGACTAATACATACTCGGGTCAGCTGGATTTGTGCAATTTTCTTCATGAATCCCTGAGTTTGGACCAGTCTTCATGAAGAACATCAGACAACCTGGGGTTTGAGGGAGTAGTATGTGCTGGCCTAGAAGAGAGAGGACAGATATTGTCTAGACGAGAAGTTAAAGTGGAGCATAAAGTGTCTGTGGCACTATTCACATCCAGTAATGAGAATTGGGTAGGAGATTGAAGACAGGATGGCACAACTGAGGAAGGGTGGGAAGGAGAAAGGGAGCAGGTTTTATCTGAATGCAACTGGCAGAAGGGTTGGTGGCACACAAGAAGTAAGCTGTAAATCAAAAGTAGTGAAGAAATCATCAGAAATGTGCAGAGCTTTCACCAAATGAGGTTGAGCTGTTTCCCTGATTTGTGAGTTCCTGTGGTGGTAAGCCGTTTAAGATCAAATGAGGCTGGGAGAGAGTGGAATGTTGGAGTTGAATTGGACTTTCTATTCATCAAAGAATCTTAAAAAACATGGCTTCCACAAAAATATTAAGCAGAACAACTGTTTTCAACACTGCTAATAAAAATGTTTCTTGAGCACCAATTCAGCATATTAGAATTATTTCTGAATTGAATACAGTATTACTGTTTTTGGTGTATTATTGATCAAATAACATAAGAGACTTCTTTAAAAAACATTAAAAAAATCTTACCGACCCCAAACATTTGAAACATAGTCTACATTGGGAAACCAAACCCAGCAACTCTACCTACTCATTTCAGTCCACCACACTCCACTACCTAATGATAATAAAGCATTTTGACATGAAAATTGTCTTTTGAAGATCTAATTTGAAGGAGAATCCAATGTGCCTAAACTCAAAAGACTATTCTAAGCAGGCAGGATGGAATTCATAGTTTTGCCTCAAGCAGATGTCTTAGACTTTTATGCTTCTAAAGCCTCTTTCACAAGCTTGTTAAAATTCTCCCTTTTCTGTGACAACCAACTGCTGGTTTTTAGATTTCTGCTGAAAGTGTCACCAAAAGGCTTCTAAAACATTCACAGTGACAGTTCCATTTGTTGAGGAATAGCTGTTTGATGTGAAGCCAATGACAACCACTCAGGAAAAATCCCCTAGAGTTCTCCAAGGTGACGAAAAGAACATCCTGGCTTTTCCAGTGGTCAAAGTACAAACACTCTCACACACACACACATACGTTCCTCAGTCTTCCAGTATAGACGTCTTGGCTTGAGATGGATATCCTCCTCTAAGCAGAGGGGCCATCCGCACACTCGCTTCCATTAGCAATCTGTATTGAGTTCTTTCAGAGTTATGTTGGCAGTAAGGAGGAAGTGGTCTTTGCTGTACTGCAGCAGAGACGCCTGTAGTTCTCACTCAGGGCAAATCTATCCTGTCAGCCTCTGAATTATATTCATTGGCTGCTGGTTGCCAGTCCTCCATATCATGTGCCGCATCTCTTCCCTGGTCTGTCTCTGCCGCTGGCGCTGAGAGCCCCATATATAATACTGTTATGGGTGCCCTCACACACAGTTTCAGAATTACGAGTCCACTTGTGATAAAACGAAGCCCATTTTACTGTGTGTGTGTGGTGCTGATATATGGGGTGATGTTGAGTTGAACTTCTTGATTTGTAATTTTGTAGCTGAAAGGATGAAATATCATATCATTATGAAGATGGTTTCATCTAAATTAACATATTTGTACATGTTCACCTGGAGATAAGCAGGCATTTTCAGTTCATGCTCTGTAGGAGCTGAGCGGCAGGTTTGTGCAGGGGATTATGGGATTGTTAAAAGAGCGATGCAAGTGGTGACAGCCATAAAAAGCAGAGAAATGCTCAACTTTATGCAAATTGGACCTGGAAAATGCTAATCGCTGAGATGGAAGCAGTGACATCCATAGTAGACATTTCAAACTGTGTCGTAGTCCTGGTGTTTCTTGTGAATTTAGTGCTTTATAGGATACTTCACCCAAAAATATAGTTCTACTCACCCTTCCAAATCCGTGTGAATTTATTTCTGCAGAACACAAAAGAAAATATTTTTAAAATGTTTCTTTCAACTGTTTTTGCCCCTACAATGAAAGTCAGTGGGTTTCATACAATGTAAGTCAATGGACTGGAATTGTTTTTATTGCGGGTACAAAAACACTTTAGAGCCCACAGTCGTTTGGTTGCCCTGATCTTCAAGGACTAGGCTTCAGTTTATGTTCTTTTTATGTAAGATATCATAGCATAGCAGCTCTTCAAAGCACAATGACTCAGACCACACAAACTGTCCTCACTTTCGATTACCTCCTCAGCCTTGAGATTAAGCACTTAGATAATGTCAATATCGTAACTGGTGAGAATGGAAGACGTTCTGTGTATGCCAACGGCCACGTGAAACAATAGGGCTGAACATTTATTACTCGGCAAAGGCCACACATTTTGTAAACAGCCATGTCTGTCATTGATTAAGATGTCTTGTTTATTTACCTTCAGGGTATACCAGGTGCCAGTGGAGGACCAGGCCGAGATGGACCTCCAGGACAGAGAGTAAGTGTATTTCGTAACTCAGTTCAAACTATATTGTTGGTTTGTTATGATGTTATGTTATGATATCAGATAAGCTGTGGAAGTTGTACCATTACAAATGACTTTATGTAATATTCAGGGTTGTCAATCAGTTTTGGTTAATGTTTTATAGAAGGTGCACAATTACAAATACAAAACACCACCACCGTCGACACTAAAATTAACACTAAACACTAACACTAAAAATGCAATAAACATTAATTTCACAACATAGTTACATAGTTAAGTACATAACTGGTAAGAAAAACTAAAAAGAAACAATTCTTTCAATGAAAAACCATCAGATATGAGTTGTCACATAGAGAATTCTGGGAATGTCAGTTTATGATTTTTCGCTGTAAATTGCTTCCAAAAACTGTTACTAGTCGGTAACCAATTAAGAGGTTTTTACCAGATTTTGACTGTCTTTTACAATTAAAATTATGCAATTTTTCAGTGTAATTTTTCATTTTATTTATTAATTGATTATTCATAGTTTTGTAGTTAACATTTTAAAGCATTCAGTCAATTAAGGTAATTGTTCGTGATTTATTATTATTATTATTATTAACATTCTTAGTTGTTTTTATTTTATTATTTTATTTTATTTTATTTTAAACAGTCATACAGATACATTCAGTCACATCTCAATGTTTTAGCACCTGTTAAAAATGCATATGGAGACCTCTGTGTATTTTTCCATTTTTTGCACTCCATCCTGTATGAACAACTTTTGCCATGGGAGGTGGGACGATCCCCTGCAGAATTTGCAAAAATACACCTTGCATTTAAGTGGTACTTCAAACTTCCACTGGAAGGAAAATTACTTTCTGCGGAATTTACATACGGGTCAGGGGGCATAAATTAATTTGCGTTAATTTTGCGTTAATGCATTCATTTTTAGACCACTTCTTTTTGAATAATTAATTCATAATTAATGCTTTAATGCATGAGTTAACTTTGATGGCCTGAGTGATATTATTAAGTAAATGCACTTTCAGTCATGCCGTATAAGAACGATTCCACATGGGCGGCTCATCAAATGAAGCTTATGTGTTCTTCTGTGTCTGAACAGATCTGATTACGCTGATGGAGGCCCTGACTCACAGATTCAATTTACAGGACTGCTAGTCAATAACACCACAACCTGAACTAATCAGATCTGTCCCGCTAGACTGTCATAATAAGCGCTCAACGTGTTTGTTTTCGTTATTGATTTTATTCCTCGTCTCCAAACCAAATTAAGCAACTTGTGAACAAAGCCTTACTTGACATTTCGGAATCACACACATGTGATTCACAGATCCTTAAAATGATTTTGGTATCAGCTCACATGTAACATGTGAACTATAATTGCCTCCTAGTCTAGGTGTTTTGCATTGCATGTGTGTTGTCAAAGATACAGAGGTGTTTACTGTCGTCATTCATGCATACGTATATGTAGCCTACATAGATTAAACACCACTAGAGACTGAAAAGAGGAACACTAGACTCATTTTGTGAACTGTAATGAAAAATATGCATGAGGTGGTTATTCAGTTACCATTCCCAAAGCCGTGTGGTGTAATTAAATGTTAATGTATTAGTGAGAGAGTTCGCCATCTCTGTTTAGTAATGAGCAGCCTGAGTGGAAATGTTTGACTAAATCTGTCAGTTTGCATCAGAAAAGAAAAACAAGGAGCACAAATGGAGGTGTTTCAGACCACACTGCTGCTTACTGAGCTGATTTCAAGCAGGTTGAGGGATAAATCTGCTGTGGTTTCATACACAGTAACTCATAGTGACAGTTTAACAAAGAAAGCAGATGTTTGGCTTTGAACTTATGATAATCTCTAAACAGAACATTTGTAAAAGAATATTATTACAGTTCCAAGGTTAACCAACGGGTTGTCTTGCCTGCACACAATGAAGTGCTGAAGAAATGATTCAGTATTTCTGGGATTTTCAGGTACAAACAGACTTCATTGAGACAATGGGACAAAGGTGAAATTTCTAGGTTGACACCAAAGTGGGACTAGCAATATATTAAATATACACAATATATTCTGATTTTGCTGGCAACAAAATCAAGGAATAATGTGAATATCACAAATGTTTTAATAAATTCTCTGATATAAATGCAGAAAAAAAGAGTTGATAGTTTAATTAATTTCTGAAACTAATTAAAGTGTATTGTTATAGTGGATAATATAAATGAAAATGATTAAATTATTTCTTGTGTCCACTTGGTGAAAACCACCATTTTGAACATTGATAATAATATGAAATGTTAGTTGAGCACCAAATCAGCATATTAGAATCATTTCTGAGGGATCATGTGAAACTAGATCCTAGAAGTCTGAAATTCAGCTTTGCCATCACAGAGATAAATGACATTTTAAAATGATATGTAGTTCTAGTTCTGGCATTTCACTGTTGCAGTGAATAAATGGTGTGTTTGGCCTCGTTGGATATGAGCACAAAGCAAAGAGGTGTTAATAGCATGCTTCCACCATGACTCCTTCTTGAGGGAGGTTCTTATCCACCTCAGCACACATATAGCGAGAGAGAAAACTTCTGTGACCTCAGGCACTCATATGGGATTGCGTATGTTGCGTGCACTATAACTATTCTGAGGCTTTATGCCCTTGAAGTGTGGTACTCCAAAAGTATGTTACACTTGAGGCGTTTTAAATGTTACATTGTTTTCCCTTCCCTCCACTGGCCTGTTTCCCAAAAGAGCCAGATATTTAGGGCAATGAGGCATGTTCAATGGAAGAACACTTAAACTCAGTTGGATCACTGGCTAAAAGGAAGCATCCAGAACCGTATTATATAATTTGTGCAGACAGATCTGACAGTAAGTTGTTGTTGTTGAGTCTCTATCCCCTACTGAGGTACTTCGGGTGCATCCCAGCATTCTACAATAAAACAGTAGTGGAATGGATGTTCCAGTTAAAACACATTTCCACCTGTTCTGTTACTTTGTTGTTAGCGTTTGTGTATCTGCTCTTTTGCATTGGAATCGCTGGCTGTTGAACTGTTCCAAAAGAGGTTCATGCTGCCAGTGTATGGAGGTCAGCCAGAGTTGAACACATGCTGTTCATTTAGTGAGTCACTGATAGATTCAGTGAGTTTCATCAGGCTGATTCAAACTGGTCAATTGTGAGTTTGTCTTTTGGAGTGATTCAGTTATTTGAATCATTTGTTTGTGAATCAGACTAGACTCCTCTCGCTGTATGTTGGTTTTTGCATGCAGCCCGCAAGAACATTACTTTGCTGTTTTTATCTCATCACATTCATTTCGGAATACAAACTCACATTCACAACTTGGGTAATAATCTATTTTGCTGAAGAAAAGCTGTACAGGAAACACTGACACTCCATAATGTGTTATCTTACTGTTTCTTAGATTACATTATGAGAATTGGGACTTCCACATTTTGCGGTTTCATACAAATGTGCTAAAAGAAGACGCTATGCTGTATTTATATTGATATACCACAGTTTTTATTTTAAAGAAAGCATTCTGATCATCAAAATTCTTTCGTTTTAGGGCTTACTGGGTAAAGATGGACCCCAGGGACGACAGGGCCCTCCAGGACCAATGGTACATGTCATGATAAAATTACTCTTTCTGAGTCTTTCTGAGACTTGGTCATGAATCTTTTGTCCTCTCAATATCTCATTTTAGGGAAGCCCTGGAGCTCCTGGGGCTCCAGGAACAAATGGATCTCCAGGGCAAATTGGTGATCAAGGGACACCTGTGAGTATTGCATTACAGCCATGTTGAACAAACTAAAATCAAAATGTTGTAGACTGCAAGTCGTGGCGTCAGTCTGTGTCAAGTGTTTGGCTCCGTTCTGTAAATGTGGTTTTGTGGAGTTCTTGTTTAGTTGAAGTAACATTGAATTCTGGCAGACTGTCCTACTGCTGACTCATTCTCTTGAGTGTCAGACTCCAGCATTATTCTCACTGAAGTAGCAGACCACCAAAGCTGAAAAGAGGGAGACCAGAATTAAAAATAATTTTGAGATCATAAAGCAAATTGGTCCTTTGGTTCCCCACTCAACTGATATCGAATATACCTGATAAAAAACAGCATGATTTGGTGGCAAGACTCAACAATAAGGATGACCTCGTTGGTCCAGGGCAAACACAAGAAGGTTTTACGCCACTTTACAACTTTCACCATTGCTGCGGTGCTAGCAGAGCAATCCTTACTGTTGAACTTTGCCTTAGTTAACCAGAAAGACCATCTTTGTTGGCCAACCAGGTTTTGCTGGTAAACAGACCGTTTATATTGGTCCTCCAGCTAGACCAAAGGTATCCTGCTGAGTTTACCTCCAACCTTCAACACACTTGCCTGGAAGTTTCTAGATTGCCTGGTTCAGGTGTGTTTGAGATCAACTCTGCAGGATAGTGGCCCTCCAGGAGCAGTACTGGACACCTTCGAGCTAGAGTAACACCAAACCTCCGCTAACTAGCCTGATCTATTCAGCAGGGAGAATTGTTTTGAAAGTCCAGGTGTGTAGAAGCTAGAAATCCACCTACAGTATTTATCATGAAGAGTCACTCTATTCATGTCTAGAAGTCAGTTATGAATGCTAGAGAGGACAGCTCTACATGAGTAGAGTTTTTGGCTTTGAAGCACTTTGTTCTCAGGCTCACTGTAGTTCAGTTTCAGCACGCAAAGGTCTATCTTATACAGTCTGACCGGTCAGAGAGAGACCTACAAACTGACCTACAAACTAAGAAACCTCAGTTTGCACAGCCTTTGACTGAAATGTTTGTTTCCCATTTGTATGTTAGAAGCACAAGGGATTCTGAATTAACGTCAGTCTCTATGACTTTCATACTGAGTGACACCTATATAAGTTGGAGCTCTATTACCTTGCATTTGTTCTCATAGATTTGTAAAGTAGAACCATATGCTTCAGCGCAGTCATTGAGAAACATCTGCAGAGCTCAACTGCAGTGTAACCTCTCAACACTGATTTGAAACCTGTACGTCTTTCTTTTTATAAGCCCTGGAAGAGAGATTGTCAGTAAGATGACAAGTTTATGACCAATTGTGGCCCAGTTTATAGAAGAACAGGGCTTTGTTAATTCTACTACAATATAGATATAGAGCCATATCCTCCTGCTCCGATGTGTGAAATTACATGCAGTACTTTAAATAAACGATGATCATATTCTCACACAGTCTGACACAACAACCACATATCCTTGCAATGAGTCCCAATGAGACTCCAATGAGTCGGTCTCAGGGTTACATCTCATTTTTACCCAGATGTTATGATATCAGAATTGTTTAGCAGCCACGGCGCTCTGGCCACAAATCCCAGTCTGTTTTCCAACACATTAGGTCAGTGACGCATCCATTTTATGTTTTTGGCTCATGCGTTTCATCCGTGATCGATTTGGTCCGTTCTCACATTCAAATCCCCCTCTCCAAACAGTCATTAATGTCTTTGTGTTGCTTTTTTGTCTTTTTCTTCTCCAATCGGTGAATTCTGAAATGTTTGTCTTAACTTTCTTCTCTTTTTCTCTTTTTGCAGGGGCCTTCCGGCGCCAAAGGAGAACGAGGAGAGAGAGTGAGTCTCCAATCTGCATCTAAACTCCATGTCATGGAGTTTAGATTGGGGTGGTGGCATGTGGCACTCAGGTGGTGCACATAATGGTGGTTTATCAGCGGCAGGATTAAGAGGCTTGCTGACAGGCCTCTTGATAAAAATCACAGCAGCAGCGTTGAATTATAGCTCCTTCTCTTTTTCACACTCTCTCTAAATGCTTGGGGTTTTTAATTCAGTCGCTGCGGGAGCATTAGAAGTAGTACAGGTACAGCTAAAGCTGTCTATCAAGCCTCACAGTCAGACTCGGTCTAGAGCTTCCACGCAATAATATATTTGTGTTTTTATTCTTTGGTTCTAATTTCTCCACTGTTGTGGTACTGGCCACCACACAAAGAGTGTGTGGAGAGTGTTAAATTGGGTGAATTAAACACCCACGTTGTACAGGCTCTTAGCTTAAAGCAGCTAAAGCGTATTTGTGTGTTGTTGGAGGTTTTTTATTTTTTTCATTGTAGCAGCTTGTGGTCTTAATCCAGGCTGTATGCTTGCTTTTTAGGTGTTTACACTGGTGCTAGTGGGTTGGAAAATTAATTAGCACAGAGAATGGACACAGAGTGTGGTCAAAATAGTTTTATTCATTCATTCATTCATTTACTTATTATTTTAGTTATTATTTCCTGCAGTATGGCAAGTAACAAAGTGGTCGCTCTTTTTAAAATGCTACTCTTTAATATCAAGTTAAATATGCACTAATATAAAATCCGGTAACACTTTTGTGTAGGCACCAACTCTCACTATTAACTAGTTGCTTATTAGCATGCCTATTATTAACATATTGGCTGTTTATTAGTACATATAAAGCACATATTCTGCATGACCATATTCAACATCCCTAATCCTACCCAATACCTAAACTTAACAACTATCTTACTAACTATTAATAAGCAGCAAATTAGTAGTTTGAGGCAAAAGTCGTAGTTAATGTAGTTAAAAGTTTGAGACTTCTCTAGTTCTTCCTCAGAAGCTTTCATTGTTGCAGCATGTTTTTTTTGTTGTTGTTTTTTTTAGCAACAGACTGATGAAAAACTGAGTCTCACAATTTGTGTAGCAGAAAAAATCAGACGAAATCACAATGGAACTGTTGATTTTCTCTAGGTCTCTGCATTTTGTGTGCGATTTGCATTAGGTGGACTGTGAATGGCCTATGATCATGCTGAAAGGGATTTTGTCCACCCCTTACCACAACAGAATATTACGTTAATGTATATATATATATATATATATATATATATATATATATGTGTGTGTGTGTGTGTGTGTGTAAGGAATAATTGACGACGGGCCGTTGAATTATTAGAAAAATAATGCACACCCGAGGTGGTGATGCGGCCACGACGCGAAGCGGAGTCAACTGAGGCTTGAGCCGTTGATAACAAACAAATACAGCTAATAACTAAGTTATGAGAGAGAGAGAGAGAGAGAGAGAGAGAGCGTGCGTGCGTGACTTAGCCTACCTCTCTGAGTCTGTCTCTCATCAGTGTTCGGCAGCAGCGTCCCTACTAGTGAAACTTTTAAGTTCGTTTTCCTCACGAACAGTGCTGTTGTTACCTCGCTTCGCTTGTGAGAAATGTCATGTACTTTTAAGTTGCTAAACTATTTACTGACAAAGTCGTCAGAGCAGCGCTAACAACATTAGCGTGTATGTTTTCATGTGTGTAAACTAGACCTTTTGAAATAACTGAAATCATTTGGCAAAGTGATACAGAACTGTAATGTGGTCGAGAGCTGCCTGGAACTACGTTCGCCATGCGTTTCCCTGAAAATAATTGCACATCTTAGAACGTTCGTCAGCCAGTCAGATTCAAGCATTCAACGGCCCCGTAGTATAAACATATATATATGACCCTGGACCACAAAACCAGTCTTAAGTCGCTGGGGTATATTTGTAGCAATAGCCAAAAAAACATTGTATGGGTCAAAATTATCGATTTTTCTTTTATGCCAAAAATCATTAGGATATTAAGTAAAGATCATGTTCCATGAAGATATTTTGTAAATTTCCTACCGTAAATGTGTCAAAATTTAATTTATGATTAGTAAAATGCTTTGCTAAGAACTTCATTTGGACAACTTTAAAGGCAATTTTCTCAATATTTAGATTTTTCTGCACCCTCAGATTCCAGATTTTCAAATAGTTGTATCTCGGCCAAATATTGCCCTATCCTAACATACCATGCATCAATGGAAAGCTCATTTATTTTTTTATTAAATCTCAGTTGAAATTTATTACATGTATATTACATGTATTAAAAAATTAAGTACTTGTAATTAGATTAAATTAGGTATTAAAATACTCGTAATCAGACTACAGTTTCTTTTTACTGACTACATGATTACAAATTATTCACACATTACCAAACCCCAGTTTGGGAAACCTTGATGTAATGCAATGTTTAATGCACTTCATGTGATTATATATATATATATATACAAAGATTAAAATGTGGTCTACGTCGAAGATTTAAAGCATGTAGAGGAGGTGAATAATTGCCTTTTTAAACTGATTAGTTTTACTTCTTTATTGAACTCTAGATCAAATATCTGTTTTACAATGATGAACAGTCATAATATAATCTGTCCCCCCACAGTTTTGTAATGAACACTAATCGAACAGAAAATAAAATTGCGATATAGCCTAGTAGTGTGCTTATCATTTGGCAAAGGATGGTTGCGGCAGGATTCACGCAAAACACAGTGTTCACACGCAGAGCTGATGATTGACATCTCCCTTCACAGTCAGTACCGCATGTGCTGTGAGTTTAACCTGCTTATTTTAGGACTCCTCCGTATCCAGTTTAAGTTGCATACATTTTGTTCTTGCATTGATGTTACGTTAGTAGCAATTTTGCACTTTGACAGTCAGTTTAAGATAATATAACTCTATAACTATACAGTATTTTTTTATTGTGTGTATCGGATAATTTACAAAATCAAATGACCAATCAACCTAATTTCATTCTAATCTTTGAAATCATGATTGCATTACAGTATGTTGTTTTAAACCCCAAATATTTTTACCTATAACTTCATTATATTTTACTTATAACTTCATTATAATTCTTCATTAAGAATTTTTTTGTTATTTGTAATGTTAATTGTAAAATAAATAAATAAATAAAATAAACATGAAAGTAGTTTCAATGTAGCTAGCTACTTTTTGATATTAACTTGTAGTGTAGCTAGCTACTTTTTCGGAAGGGTAGCTTGAATGTAGCTTAACTACTTTAATTTACGAGTAGCTTGTAGCTGGTCAAGCTACAGTTTCAGAGTAGCTTCCCCAACGCTACTTAAAGCTCATCCTCAGGAAACAGAATATACTGCTTTTTTATTGATTGTTTCAGTTTTTGTGGCTCTCTCTTTCTATGTGCCCAGCATAGAGGAAACAGAATAAACATCATACTGTAGAAGTTCAAGTTCTTAAGAACTGTCAAATCAGACTAATTGTACAATACAGTTTCTTTGTTGTAGTTCTCCTAGTGCATAACTTTCGCAAAAAGTGCCTATGGGTTAAAATGATTATAATATTTAACTTAAAATAACAAAAAATTGACAATGTACATCCCAGTGTTAATCCCATATTGTTTATTTCTGAAGGGTGACATGCAGTCTCAGGCCGCTGTCCGTGCCATAGCGCGACAAGTTTGTGAACAGCTAATTCAGAGTGAGTATATTTTGTGTGCATATACTATTTGATTTGACTCTCTTTTACCAAATTCATGACTCACAGGAAGTCGTCTAACCCCTGCTGACCCGCTAAGTGAATTTCTTTTTTGCTCCCTCCCCCTCAGGTCACTTGTCTCGTTACAACTCTATTCTGAACCAAATTCCCAGTCAGTCTGTTTCAGTACGAACAGTACCAGGTCCACCGGGTGAGCCTGGTCGGCCGGGATCTCCAGGGCCACAGGGAGAGCAGGGTCCACCTGGCAGACCAGGATTTCCTGGATCCAGTGGGCAAAATGGGCGTCCAGGAGAGAGAGGTAAACATTTTTACATGAGAAATAACCTACTGCATCACTAGATACTGTGCAATGCTGATAAAGTATGGGAGAAAAGTTAAAACAGAAGTTTTGAAGATTAAATTGTGCAAAAGTAGTAGCTGAGTTTGTGAAATAATAGCAAATAATAGCAAAATTAGTATGTCAGTGAGGTATTAGATGCATAAACAAAATGCACAGCGTCTTCTGGTCTAGTATAGTATAAATAGTATGTAGAATGATTAGTTGATAGATGGAAATGTTGCCCCTTCAGCTTAAGGTTAAGAAGAGATCTTGTAGCTATAATAATACTGAACATTAGTAAGACCTCTCTGACCCCCATCCGTGATAAATTTTGCTAACATCTTGGCTGACAGTCCTGGCTAACCTCAATACCACCCGTCATCATAAACAATATGTAAACTACTAATTCTTTTTTATGGTTAATGTTAGTAAGCCAAGAACAACTACTTCAAAGATGCCACAAAGCACTGCAAATGCTTTAGTCTCTTTAGTATGTAACAGTTGAATTGAGGTTGACAGCCTCTTAAGCAACCACAAACTGCACTGAAATAAAAAGCTCTATATAAAAGTTTGTCTAAAATAACACTTCCCATAAAAAATAAATAAATAAAATAATGATTTTGTTTAAAATCTGTTTAGTATTTTCACTTCATACCAGAGTGTTGATGTGCAGAACAGTTTAGTGAGGGTTTTATTATTTTTTTTTAAGAACATTACAGCAAATATGATGCATATATTAAAAAGAGAAAATAAATTAAACATTAAGGGCCAGATTAACGCTGAAAAGGCGTGGACACATTTATTTTTGCTTTTGTAGGAATGTCCCTTTCAGACGCAAAATTTATGGGAGGAGAGTATTAAAATGAATTTGCGCCATTATTTAACGCCCAAAAAATTTTTTTACTGACCTGCATTAAACATTTTGGCTTATGTCTATGAAAATCTATTCATTAAGTATGGTATGGTCTTTATACTTTTATATATATATATATATATATATATATATATAATTTTATTATATATAAAAAATCCTTATACTTAGATTATAAATATTTTTGATAAATAGAATTTGAGAAAAACTAATACATTTGGCTGTAACAAAAGAGAGTATTTTTTTTAAGTTGGTCCAAAGCATTTTTTTTCTGTGTGACTAAATACTAAAAAAATCTGGAATTTTCTATTCCCTGAATACGACTGTACACAAATTGCATTAGATCTGCATGACCTTCCTGCCAAGAGCAACTCTCAGCCAGAGTCTTTATCATGAGTGAGTGTCCACACTGCTTAGTCTCCTGTCCTCAATTAGAACAGCTCTGACACACAGCCTAAGGTTTCAGCATGAGAAATTTCACCATCATTGCTGCTTCTCTCAGGGATCTGTGCACTCAAACATTCAGATATCAAGCAGGAACATGCAGAGCATGGTTATGATGCAGTCAGTGCAAAACAGAGCCGGTAACGAGGGATAACATAGGGGGGATATTTGTCTGTTTATATTAACATGGGGCCTATAATGAGGAATCTTATTCAGAAGTTCTCTTTTAGATTGTCAGTGTCGTTCAGAGGTGATGAAGATCAGACTGCCTGTGGGGCAAAAAGCTGCTTACATTCAGAGTGTTCAGACCCTTAGAGACAACAGTTTGGACAAATGAACCATGTTTCAAGAAAATCTTATTATTCCCATTCATTTCAATGTGCTTTTTGGTGTAGTTACAGCATCTGCCAGTAGAGGTTAATTGGATCAATTGGAACATTAACCACTTGCTGTTTTCAATTCCGATGCTGACTTCTTAAAGAAAGATACTATAGATAGATTCTGATTGATTTGTGTGAGAAAACGATTGCGATTTAAGTTGTCATTCACTTAAATAAGTTATTCCCTTCTGCTGTAGCTCCTGTTGACAGATCAGCCACATCAGACCTGTCAGAATGTGTTATTAACATCATCCAGGTCTTTTATTTCTTCCCTTATGGTTTCATAAAGGTGTGGAATAAGTTAAATCACATGAAAAAGACAAGGATACAGCTTCTTCAGATGGGTTTGCGTCTTCTAACAGTTCCCTGTCTCTCTTTGTCCAGGTCTCCCAGGAGAAAGGGGAGAGAAGGGCAGTCCAGGGATAGGGACACAAGGCCCTCGTGGTCCTCCGGGGCCCCCAGGTGAGAGACTGTTAAAATGTTACACTTAAGTCAAAATCAATGACTTCTTTGTCCTCAAGCCAGCAGTAAAAAATTAATTTCAATTCAAATTGTCATCCTATTGCACAGACTACAGGAGTTTCCATTATTAAATGTCCTCTGTCAAAGAAAATACAAGCTTGCAAACTTTTAATAACCTCTGCACACATCTTGATCTGCTTTTGGTTCCTTTGATTTCTGTCTAGAATATCAAACAGATATTGAAACAATATTTGGGTCAGGGAGAAATGTTTTCATATCGATTTTAGCAGTACGGCTGGTTGGTCGACTTTGAAAAATGTCAGCATTGCCCCGCTGTTAATTGCGCTTTGATCAATACTCTTAACAAATGAGATTCATTGAAGCAACATAGCTGTAACAGCCAGTGACATCTGAGAAGGATGTGGACTAGAAAAGGCTAAAACTTGTATTTTGTGAGGAAGCAATCCAGACACACATTGAGAGTGGAGTTCAGCGGGGTTTAATGAGGCAGATATTAATGGCTAATGTCTTATCCCACTCAGGGCCTCCTGGAGAAGGTCGGACAGGAAGTCAGGGATCTTCAGGGAGGCCTGGAATTCAAGGCACCTCAGGACGTCCAGGTATCCCTGGTAGCCCTGGTCCTGCCGGACCCCCTGGCTACTGCGACCAGAACTCCTGCATCGGATACAACGTTGGAGGTAATCCTCTCCATCGCTTCCTCTCTATCCCAAAATCCCTCTATCTTTCAAGGTTTCTTAATTTCATTCAGACTTTATTCTGTCAGGTACATCCGGTGGGTCTCATTCACTAATAACTGTGTGATCTTACAGTATGCATGAAGAAAACATTCTCGGGTGAAATTTCCACCAGATTTACGACATATGCACATATTTGTTTGTATGTTGATGAATGCAGATTATTCTAAATGACAGATCAGTAATTAGAATAATATATGCCCACAAGCATTGGGGCACCAATATAAAAAACAGCTCCAGCCAAATCCACTCTCCTTCCTGAATTTGAATTGAAGTAACAAACAGGATGTAGAATTGCCATTTGAATTAGAATATTAGTAAGTACAACAAAATTAATTGAAATTCATCCAACTGCAATTTTAACTTGGAAAGCTATGGATGCAAAGGTTAATTAGATAGATGGACACTATAGAGAGATGAGTGAGTGAGTGGGTGGATGGATGGATGGACACTATATAACCAGATGGGTGGATGGATAGACATTATAAACGGATGGATGGATGGACACTATAGACAGATGGATGGATGGGTGGATGGACACTATAGACAGATGGATGGATGGATGGATGGACACTATAGACAGATGGATGGATGGATGGACACTATAGACAGATGGGTGGATGGATGGACACTATAGACAGATGGATGGATGGATGGATGGATGGATGGATGGATGGATGAACACTAGACAG